>JACXGJ010005174.1:0-40443 GCA_016801105.1 Esox niger
AGGCACAAATCTGGGGAAAGGTACCAAAAATGTATGTGCTTTGAATATCCCTAGAAACACAATGGTCTTATTCTTTCTTCAAAGGAAGTAAATTGAAATACTCTCCTGAAAGCTGTCCACGAGGCCAAACTGAGCAATATGTGGAGAAATGCCCTGGTGACTAAGAAACAAATGGTCACAATGTCTGGTATGGAGATGGTAGAACCTTCCAAAAGTACAACCATCCCTGCCACACTGCACTATTCAGGCCTTTATGTTAGAATGGCAAGACAGAAGCTATTCCTCAGTAAAAGGCATGTGACAGCTCGCTTAGTTTTACAAAAGGTATGCAAATGATCATGAGAAAAAATATTATCTTGTCTGATCAAACCAAGATTCAACCATTTCACCTGAATGTCAGGCATCGCATCTTGAGGAAAACAGGCACTAATTTTCAACAAAAATTATCAATTTGTCCTGCTCCAGAGTCATCAGAACCTTAGACTGGTACAAACGTTCAACATCCAACAGGACAACAAACCTAACAGCCAGGATAACACAGGAGTATCTTTTGGATGAGTCTGAATTTCCTTTATTGGCACAGCCAGTGCCAAGACTTGAACCTGATTGAACATCTCTGGAGAGCCTTGAAAATGGCTGTGCAGTGACATCCCAAATCCAACCGGAAAGAGCTTGAGAGGATCTACAGAGAAGCATGGAAGAAACTCCACAACTACAGGTGGGCCAAGCTTGCAGAGTCATTACTAAGAAAACTTGATGCTGCAATCCCTGCGGATGTTGCTTCAACAAAGTATTGATTGAAGGTGTCTGCATAGTAATGTAAACGCTTTTGCATGGACATTATGGAGAATTTCATAATGTCCATGCACCGACTAAAGACTGAGGTAATAAATATGCTTTATCCATTTTAGAATACAGCTTTAATGTCACAAAACGTGGAAAGAGTGAAATGAATACATTTTGAATACACTGTTTTGTATAATCTGAGTAATTAGGAACTCTTAAGGTTTCATCCATGACTTTAAGATTTATTGGTATTTTACTAGTCTTACAATAATTACCCAAATGAAAAATACATGAATACAATGCTAAGCAGAAGCCTGGATCACAAAAACAATCTAAAATAATTACCTTTTTCCACATCTCATCCCTGCTCTTGTTACAGTCGCCATTGCCTGGAAGATCCACCAGCACAACATGCTCCAGTAGGTCTTTAGAGTTTGGCACCTTGAGGGTTATACACTTCACAAGGGGCCAATACTGTGGTTCAAATTCATCATTCTGTGTATCACTCCGTGTGAAACAACTTATCTTCTCTGAGAGTTCTTCAGCCTGCAATTTTAGGCATCATAGGAATCATAATATAAATCTCTGGAAAAAATTAAGAGATCACTGCGCCTATTTCTTTCCTTTCCTAGAAAGTGAAAAGGAAGGATTTGAATGAGGAACAGAAGGGTTAAAATTCCTCACTCAAAACCTTCCTTTACTTTTTTGGAAAGAAAAGAAAAAGGCGCAGCGGTCTTTTAATTGTTCCGGAACTGTGTGCATTGACGAAAAATATATATTTGCAGTTCTGCTTGAAAGCATGTGAAACCAACAGGGATGGTAAATCTTTTTCTATATAATGTTAAAATAAACAAATAAAATCCTTAACTAAACAACAATTTGTAATAGAGAGTTTCCAAATAAAGGACAAAAAAATTATTGTTAAATATTTTATCAAAAAGTGCTGGCATTTGTTGAGACCTGGCTAGACCCTGTGATCCCTGATTCTGCCATTACTCTAGCTGGTTTTAAAATCTACCAGCAGAACAGAACTTCGGAGTCAGGGTAAGTAAAGGCAGAGAGGTCTGAATTATGGTTGACTCTTGCTGGGGATCGGTTGTTGCAGTACTTTCAACACACCGGTCATCAGACCTGATGCTCCTATCTATAAAAGTATGGCCCTTCAACCTGCTGGAAAATTCAGCTTCGCTATAATCTGCATTCTACATACCTTCGCAGGTACACAGGTATACAATGTGCCTGCTGGAGTACTTATATGCAGTAATTAATGGACTAGAGGACGCTTAAGTTGAGGCTGCTTTTAGTGTTGTTGGTGTCTTCCATAAGGCAAATATGAGGAAAGTTTTGCCGAAATACCACCAGCTCATTGACTTTCCTACCCGTGGTGATCAAACCATTGCTATTCACAGATATGGAACAGCTACAAACCCCTCCCCTGTCCGGCCTTTGGGAAGGTGTATAAAACCTCCATTCATCTCCTCCCAATTTATAGACAAAGCAAACCAGTTTTTCAGGCAGTTCAACACTGGAATGTTAATTCTTGGGTTAATTCTTTCTGAATGGCTTGCTGAGGACTAGGAAGACTGCACTCTTTCCCTAGCCATGGCTGATGTGAGGAGAGCTTTGAAAATAGTGAACCCTAGGAAATCACCAGAGCCAGATGGCATTCCACGACGTGTTCTCAGAGGGTGCCCCGACCAGCAAGTGGAGGTTTTCACCTCAATATTCAACCTCTCTATGACTCAGTCCCCTCCCTGACTCCCTGACTCCCTGACTCAATATTCAACCTTTCCCTGACCCCCAACTGCTTCAAGCAGACCACAATTGTTCCTCTACCGCAGAAACCTTCCATCACCTGCCTGAATGACTAACGCCCTGTAGCACGTACTTCCATCATCATGAAGTGCTTTGAGCGGCTAGTCAGAACACACATCTGCTCCACTCTTCCTGACACCTTGGACCCCTTTCAATTTGCATACCGGTCCAATCGATCTACGGACAATGCCATCGTCCTAACGGCACACACCGCCCTCTCCAACATGGAAAAAGGCAACATTTATGTTAGGATGCTTTTCGTGGACTGCAGCATTCAACACAATTGTGCCCACTAAGCTTTTGTGCTAAGCTCAGGACGCTGGGACTTAATACCTCACTTGGAATTGGATCTTGGAATTCCTGACGAGCAACCTCACCTCCTCTGCACTGACCCGAGCCCCCTGGAACTACGTTTTCAGTCCCTCCTGTACTCCCTGTTCATGCATGACTGTGTGGTCACACGCAGCTCCTACATCATCCTTAAGGTTGCGAACGACACCACCTGATCACCAAGGATGACGCCAAAGATGACCTCACCTGGTCCAGGGCAGCTGACTCGGTCACTACCCCAAAGTGACTATAATTCCTGTGGAGACTCAAGAGGTTTGGCATGTCCGCAAACACTCACCAATCTCTTCAGACACGCCATTAAAAGCATCCTCTCAGGCTACATTACTGCCTGGTATAGGAGCTGCTCGCCTGCTGCTGATCGCAAGGACCTCTAGCATAGCGCGTCATCTGCTCCAATCTCCCCTCCATGCAAGGAATCTACCTTGCAAATGTACAAAAATCAGCAGGGGATCAAATATTTTTTCCCTCACTGTATATGGAAAATAATACCATCCCCATTGCGAAGCATGGTGCTGGCTTCCTGATGTTTTGGGGGTGTATAAGCTCTAAAGGCATGGGGAATCTTGTGAAAATTGATGGCAAGAGGAAAGCAGCATGTTATAAAAAAGTACTGGCAGACAATGTGCATTATTTTGCAAGAAAGCTGCGCTTGAGACATTCTTGGACCTTCCGGTACAACAATGATGCTAAGTACAAGGCCAAGTTGATACAGTGGATACAGCAGAAAAAGGTGAAGGTTCTGGAGTGGCCATAACAGTCTACTGACCTTAATGTCAACGAGACATTACGCAAGACCGCCTAAGACTTTGCATGACATGGAGGCATTTTGCCAAGACGAAATGGCAGCAATACCACCTGCAAGAATTCAGGACCTCATAGACAACTATTACAAAAGACTGCAAGTGTATTAAGAGCTAAGGATATGCAGACTTTTGAACAGGGGTGTTTTATGAATGTGCCATTCTATTATAACTTAGAGCTGAGTATGAATCCCATATAAAATAAGATGTGTTTTGCCTACTCACTCATGTTTTCTTTACATATGGTACATATATTACCAATTCTGCAAAGGTATGCAAACTTTTGAGCACAACTGAAATTCTACTTACTTAATTTTACCAATGCATGGGTTTAAAATTGTTTTGCACATTTTTGTAGGTATACTGTACATGCATGCTTTCTTATAATACTATAACCCTGTTAAATCTGATGAAAAAGACTGTTTCTGATTAAATAAGAATCTCATGGCAAGCAATAAAGAAATCTAAAATGGCAAAAAGGGTACACATATTTTCAAGCAGCACTCTATATACAGTATTTCTTTATATAAAACATGTACAGTGGAGTAAAAAGGCCCCCTACTTGATAACTTATTTGTTTGGATGTTTATCACATGTAAATGTTTCAGTCCATCAAACAAATTCCAATAATAGTCAAAGATAACACAAGTAAACACAAAATGCACACTTTCCAGAGTTCAACTTTTGTCTGGTCAATCCAGTATTTTCCCAAAAGATTCATCAAGATGTTTTCTGGCAAATATGAGATGAGCCTTAATGTTCTTTATGCTCAGCAGTGGTTTTCATCTTGGAACTCTGCAATGCAGACCAGTCTCTTATGGTGGTGTCATGAACACTGACCTTGTCATGGAATTGGTGGAAGGACTCAGGCGCAGAGACGTTGTGGAGATAATAGTCCATAGTTTAATTAAGGAAGAACAAAAGAAACAAACAAGCAAACTCAAAGCAACTCCAAATGACTAGGTCGCGTAGCCTTCGGCTGCTAACCAAAATAATCCACACTAGGGTGGGCAAACACTCAACATAAATAGGTTCCCCAATTGGAGGCAACAACCAACTCCTGCCTCCAATTGGGGAGACCCAAGAACATAGAGGTGCCTAGAGGCACCTATATTGGCCACGTCCTGACTATGGCCCCAGCCAGTGCGAAGATGGCTAGGGGCATAGTCAGGACGTGACAGACCTTTACTGAAGCCAGTGAGGTCTGGAGCTCTTTGGATGTTGTCGTGGGGTCTTTTGTGACCTCTTGGATGAGTCGTCGCTGCACTTTTGGGGTAATTTGGATCGGCCGGCCACTCCTGGGAACGTTATCGCCATTTGTGGATAATGGCTCTCACTTTGGTTCGCTGTAGTCCCAAAGCTTTAGAAATAGCTTTATAACCTTTTCCAGACTGATGGATCCCAATTACTTTCTTTCTCATTAGTTCTTGAATTTCTTTGGATTTCGGCATAATATCTAACTTTTGATGATCTTTTGTTCCACTTCACTTTGTCAGGCAGGTCCTATTTAAGTGATTCCTTGATTGAGAACAGGTGTGGCAGTAATCAGGCTGGAGGAATTGAACTCAGGTGTGATAAACCACAGCTGAGTTGTGCTTTAACAGGGGGCAAACACTTTTTCACACAGGGCCATGTGGGTTGGGATTTTGTTTTCCCTTACTAATAACAACCTACATTTCAAAACAGCATTTTGTGTTTACTTGTGTGATCTTAGACTAAATTTAAAATTTGTTTGATGATCTGAAACATTTAAGTGTGACAAACATGCAAACAAATAAAAATCAGGAAGGGGGCAAACACTTTTTCACACCACTGTATGTATATACATTATACTGTTTTATATAAAACCCTGTTTCCAAAAACATTGTGATTCTGGGTAAAATGTAAAGAAAAACAGAATGCAATGATGTGCAAATCATTTAAACCCCATATTCAAAAGAAAATAGTACAAAGGCAACAAATCAAATGTTGATACTCAGAAATGTTTCTTTCTTAAAAAACATGAGCCCACTTTGAATTTGATGCTAGCAACACATTTCAAAAAAGTTGGGACAGAGGCAACAACAAAACTGGATAAATACTGGTGGAACATCTTACAACGAATTAAGTTAATTGGCAACAGATCAATAATATGATTGGTTATAAATAGAGCATCCCAGAGATGATGAGTCTTTTAGAAATAAAGATATTCACCACTCTGTGAAAGACTGTGCAGACAAATTGTGCTATTTAAGAATAATGTTTAAGAATAACATGTTTGGGCATCTCATAATCTACAGTATATTATATCATCAAAAGATTCATTGAGTCCGGAGTGACAAGACCAATATTGGATGGCTGTGATCTTTGGGCCCTCAGGCAGCACTGCATTAAAATCTGAAATAGTTCTGTAATGAACATCACTGTATGAGCTCAGGAACATGTCTGAAAACAATTGTCTTTGAACACAGGACAGTACGTCGCTGCATTCACAAATGCAAGTTAAAACTCCACCATGCAAAGAAACAATGTCTGCCAATATCAAGAAACAACGTCGCCTTCTCTGGTCCCTGAAGAAACTGGGTTTTGACCCATTTTAGATTAATTTCAAATTGTCAATCACTTAATATAACAAAATAATGTAATATACAGAGTATTACACTTACAGGACAAGTAACAACGGGAAGGCCGTGCTTATCTCAGTAAGACAATGCCAAACCACATTCTACACATACAAATGTTTCCACCCCCATGCTTTACAGAAGGTTTGGTGTTCTTTGGATGCAACTCAGCATTCTTTCTCCTCCAAACACGACGAGTTGAGTTTTTACCAAAAAGTTATATTTTGGTTTCATCTGACCCAATCCTCTTCTGGATCGTCCAAATGCTCTCTAGCAAACCTCAGACGGGCCTGGACATGTACTGACTTAAGCAGGGGGACACGTCTGGCACTGGAGGATTAGAGTCCCTGGCGGCGTAATGTGTTACTGATGGTAGCCTTTGTTGCTTTGGTCTCAGGTCATTCACTAGATCCCCCACGAGTGGTTGTGGGATTTTTGCTCACCGTTCTTGTGATCATTTTCACCCCACGGGGTGAGATCTTGCATGGAGCCCCGGATCGAGGGAGATTATCAGTGGTCTTGTATGTCTTCCATTTTCTTACAATTGCTCCCACAGTTGATTTCTTCACACCAAGCTGCTTACCTATTGCAGATTCAGTCTTCCCAGCCTGGTGCAGGTCTACAATTTTGTTTCTGGTGTCCTTTGAAAGCTCTTTGGTCTTGGCCATAGTAGAGTTTGGAGTGTGACTGTTTGAGGTTGTGGACAGGTGTCTTTTATACTGATAACAAGTTCAAACAGGTGCCATTAATACAGGTAACGAGTGGAGGACAGAAGAGCCTCTTAAAGAAGAAGTTACAGGTCTGTGACAGCCAGGAATCTTGTTTGTTTGTAGGTGACCAAATACTTATTTTAAAGAGGAATTTACCAATAAATTCTTAAAAAATCCTACAATGTGATTTTCTGGATTTCTTTTTCTCAATGTGTCCCTCATAGTTGAAGTGTACCTATGGTGAAAATTACAGTCGTCTCTCATCTTTTTAAGTGGGAGAACTTGCACTATTGATGGCTGACTAAATACTTTTTTTGTAACAACAGAATGGCTCCACATTAAGAGTCCGGGTGCTAAACTGGCCTGCCCACAGTCCTGACCTGTCATCCATTGAAAACATTTGCCACAATATGAAATAAAAAATATGACAAAGGAGACCTCAAACAATTGAGCAGCTGAAATCCTATATCTATCTAGAATTGGAAAACATTTAGCTTAAAAAAAGAAACAGCAATTCTCAGTTCTCGAACAATATTGTTAAAAGAAGTGGTTATGCAACACAAACATTCCTCTGTCCCAACTTTTTGGCATTGTGTTGCTTGCATCAAATTCCAAATGGTCATGTGTTTTTCCCAAAACACTAACATTTCTTGTTCAACTTTTGGTATGTTGTACTATTTTAAATTAAATATAGGGAAAGTGGATTTGCACATCATCACAAACAGGATTGTATTAGGTTTTTGCGGTGCCTCCCAATTTTTGGGGAAATGGGTTGTAATACTAACAGGAAGAATATTGTGTCCATAATGGGAAGCCAGCTTTCAAAACATTATAGTAAATATTAAATGCCTGCATTTTGTAAAAGGTTTTAATTTTAAAAAAAAATCTGAAGCATTTGAAACAATGTGTAGTATATTATAATGTGTTGTCATTCTACAACACCTGTGATCTTTGTCAAGGTAACTTACTGTGTCACAAATTAATTCTTTTTTCCCAGATGAACGAAACTCTGGAATTTTGATGAAGTGCTTCTTATCCATTAGTTCTTCTATGGTTTTCCCATTTCCATATTTTCCATAAAAAGCTGATATAATTTCATCATCATCCTCATCATTGCTGTTATCCCCGTTTTCATCCTCTCCTACCTCACACGATCTGCCTATGAAGATGGATGATAGCTCATCTTTCCATTCCTGAAAAATAGAAAAGCATAGCAAATGTGTAAAATATATTGTTGCATAGGCTTTCATTATCTAATGGCTTATGCCATAGGTACACAACCCTCTCCTACAGAAACCCTAAACCATAAGGTTTAATCATGTTATTAACTACTTCTGTTTTCGTGTTTTATGAGAAATGGTGAGATTAACCTGAGATGTAGCACCAAAAAATAAGCTTGTAACGGTCCCAGCCTGCTGGGTCCGTCCCGTTCCATGTTTTTTGTATGTCTGTTATTTGTCATGTCCTTGTTTGGTCTTTCCTGTTCTTGTTTTAATCAGTTTATTCCTTTCACCTGTATTTTGCCCCCACCTGTTTCTGTTCTCCTTGTATGTCAGTGTTTTTAGTTTGGCCATTTTCTCCCTGTCCTTGTTGGTCATTATTTGCTGTCTCATGTTCCATGTTCGCTGTTTTGATATTTATCTTTATACCTAGTTTTCATCTCGGTCTGTTTTGTAGTGCATGGGACTCGGTTTTGTTTTACCCTTTTATATATTAAAAGTTATTCCCTGCACCGCTGCGCTTGCCTCCATCTCCTTGGACTCCCTCTCGCTCCGTGACAATATCAAATTAATTGATAACGATATGCAAAGCAGCTGAAGCATCTGTCTTTATTTTCAGAAAGTGTATGGTTGTATTTCTTTTTTTATCATATGTTGGCAGTAACAGCAATCCTAAAGGATAGAATGGAAATGTGGGCCTTTCATAACTGACCATTGTCAATCCTACAATGTGATTCTCTGGATTTTTTTTCTTATTTTGTCTCTCATAGTCAGTGTGCCTATGATGAAAATTGCAGGCTTCTCATCTTTTTAAGTGGGAAAACTTGCACAATTGGTGGCTGATTAAATACTTTGTTGCCCCACTGTAGGTGGGATGTATAAATGTGCAATAAGGGCAAATGCATGTACAAATGGCAAGCCAACATGTGTAATGAAGGCATACTGAAGGTGCAAGGTAGCATTGGCAACTGAAATGCAGTGATGGCAGCACTGTGGATCCCGAGGTAGACATGTACATTTAACAACTGAAATTTTCCTTATCAGACTTTGCAAAGCATTGTCACAGTGCAATAGTACAAAGAAAGTAGTGCAAAAAAGTCCCAGAGAAGCAGTACAAAGCAGTGGGCGAGTGGGTATGGTTAGTGTTTGGTCACAGTGACCAGTAGGGTCACAGTAGCTGGAAATAGACTGCTCCTGAGCCTGCTGGTGTAGGAATGAAGAGACCTGTACCGCCTGGCTGATGGTCAGAGGGTAAACAGTTTGTGGCATGGATGTGAAGGGTCCCTGATCACCACATGCACTGGAGGTCTGCGATGGCTGGGAGTTGGGCACCAGTGATGTGCGCGTTTTTTTCACTACCCGTTGCAGGGCCTTTCGGCCGGCCACAAGAGCATTCGCCAATCAGTGGCGCAGTTAGTCAGAATGCTCTAAATTGTGCCATGTTAATAGTTCACAAGGTTCTTGGGAGATAGACAAGCCTTCTTCAGACACCTCAAAAGTTACCGGCGGTGTTGACCCTTTTTGACCAGGGTTGAGGTTTTGAGGGTCCAGGAGAGGTCCTCGGAGATGTGAACACCCTTGAACATGAAGCTTAGCACATGCTCCACCTCAGTGCCATCAATGAGAACTAGGGCATGACTGTGGCCTTTAGACTTCCTGTAATCCACAAAGATCTCCTTGGTTTTCTTAGAATTTTGGGCAAGGTTTTTGTTAGCGGTCAGGCACTTGACCTCCCTGTAGGCTGACTCATTATTGTCACTGATCAGTCCTACCTCCATGGTGTCATCTGCGAACTTGACAGTGATGTTGGAACTGTATACAGGAACATAGTCAATGGTGAAGGAGTACAGGAGGGGGCTCTGCACACAGCCGTGTGGAACACCAGTTTTCAGGATCAGAGTGGAGGAGGTAAAGTTGTGTAACTTGACAGACTGGGGTTGGTTAGTTAGGAAGTCCAAAGTCCAGTTGCAGAGAGAAGGGCTGATCCCCAGGTCATGGAGTTTGTTGACCAGCCTATTGGGTCAGACCGTATTGAATGCTGAGCTAAAGACTATGAATAGCATAACGACACAGGTGTTGTTTTTCTCCAGGTGGGTCTGGGCAGAGTGTAAAGATATGAAGATAATGTCCTCTGTAGACCTGTTTGATCGGTAGACAAACTGGTAGGGATCCAGTGTTGGGGGCAGGCAGAACTTAAGGTAGGCCAGTGCCAGTCCTTTGAAGCGCTTCATGATCATTTGAGCATTATTGAGAGTTATAGCTAGGATAGTTTCATTAGAATGCACAGCTTAATTTGGGTCTGGCCTATACATATCTGTTGGATATTGATACATAACTAAGTGCTGCACTGATCATTACTGTTATTTTTTTTTTTGGCAACAATTAATACTGTCATTAAGGCAGTTTAATATTGTATCTAGCCCACATCTATAATTGTAAAAGGTAATGTTTTTTATCAATATGCCTATAGTTATAGGTGTAGCAGAAAACATAAAAAATATACAGTTTTCTCTTATTTGAGTTTTTATAGTCAATGCGCTTCTGATTGAAAATGTATTATTTCCGAATGACAGAATTACTGTCTACATCATGGATCATTCATGTGAATCTGAAATAAAAAACACAATATTTGGCAACTGTTAATACTGTCACCAATTAGGCAATTTAATTCTGTATCTAACACACATTTTTATTTGTAAAAGGGATTGTTTTTTCCTGCTCTGCTCTTTCACTACTTGTAATTTCATGAGCAGGCACAGGATGTTGGTCTGGAACAGGGGAGGGGCGTAACTTGACATGTCCGGAATAATCAGTTATGAGTGCATTGTTTTACACAGTACATTGCAATGTTGTATCCTCTTAAAGATTGAAATAAAAATGTCTGGTTAAAACATATTATCTATTACTTCTTATAATACCTTCTGTGTTGTTACACTGTTCTAAATGTAAAAAAGTGATTTTAATAACCCACTGGGCTTTAGGTTACCTTAACACACACGGGTCAAGCAGGCTTCTTTTCCTTTTTAGATGTCATGCTGCTACACTCTGTATTGTTAACATCACCAATATAATCAGCAAAAATCATTAGGCTTCATTTTAAAGTGAATGGAGCTTTATTGATCAAATTAAACTGAAATTTGAATCTATGAGTGGGTATGACATTTAAAAGCAAAGCTTTTTATTTTCAAAATAAAATAACAACTTAAATGGAAACAAAATAACACATTAACAAATGGAGCCTTGCATCCTAAAAAAACTAAAAAATATAATGAAGCCTTGAATTATTATTAAATATAATTATTATAAATGGATAGCCTTCTTTGACTTGGCCTTGCAAACCGGCCTTCCAGTCTGTTTGCTATAATAGCACTCTACTCTATAGCTGATGGCTGTCGATGTTCTGTAGCTAAATTATTCTATATGCAAACCTAATGCTTGAATTGGTGTTTTTCTATTTTGTGTACATTAAATACTTTAGCTTTTTTATTTGTATTAAATTAGCACAATATGGTGTCTAGATTCAAGTCAGAAATGTATTTCATTAATTTTGAATGAAGTCTATGAGACAGGAAATTGTGAAGAAAGTCTATGTGTATTGAAATTATATGACAGCACTGTATATATTATTTTACTAGGTGAATTAATTAGATTAAGGTACATTTAATTTGTCATTAATGTATTATTCCCCATGGCACCACATCCAAAAATTGTGTGATAGGACAAACAAAAAGAATATATACTATTACCTGCACTGTAATGAACTCGATCTCTGCGATGTATTTGTCATTAATCATATTGGCCTCCACCTGAATCATCACTGAGGTACACGCCCCTTGGTTTCCAGAGGGCAGAAGTTTGGTCTCATCCAAGATGGCATTTATTAACGAGCTCTTACCAGCTCCAGTCTTCCCAAAAACACCCACAATCTTTTTTTTATCTTTTTCCAACATTTCAAATTTATCTCTGTAAAAAGTGAAAGGTAAACAGTATTATTTGAAAAATAGCCTACAGTTCCGCATACCTTGGCAGAAATTGTTAACTTTTGCCATTCATTTAGAAAAATGCCCTGATCAAACGTTTACATATCCTTGTTGTGGCCTTGTTTGGCCTTCTTACAGATGCACAAGGTGACACACACAGGTAAAAATGACAATTTAAGGAGAATTTCAAACACCCGTGGCTTTTGAAACTACAATAAGTGTCTGTGTATAAATAGTAAATGAGTTTGTTAGCTCTCATATGGATGCACTGAGCAGACTAGATACTGAGCCATGGGGAGCAGAAAAGAAATGTCAAAAGGTAATGGAATTTTATAAATATGGAAAAGGATATAAAAAGATATCCAATGCCTTGCAATTGCCAGTCAGTACTGTTCAAAAAAATGTTTTAGGTGGAAAGATTTCTGCCAAAACTGCGTGAAGAATTATGCCCGACAACAAATACGCCATGCCTGTCAACACCTTTGCATGCCTCACTGCTTCTGGCACACTCTAATTTGGATTGACAAGACCAAAATCGAAGCTTCATAGTCATAACCATAAGCACTAGGTTTAGAGATGGGTCAGCAAGGCATATAGTGAACAGAATACCATCCCCACAGTGAAGCATGGTTGCTCAGTGATGTTTTGGGGGGGGGGGGGGGGTAAGCTCTAAAGGCACAACTTTTGTGAAAATGTATAGTAAGATTAAAGCAGCAAGTTATCATAAAATACTGGGCATTATAATGCAGTGCATTCCAATAAAACGATTTTTTTTCTATATTTGCATTGTTCTGCACAAAAGCTCTGCGTGGGATGCTCTTAGATTTTCCAGGATGACAATGACCCTAAGTTCATGGCCAAGTTGACACTCCAGTGGTTACAGCAGAAAAAGGTCAAAGTTCTGGAGTGGCCATCACAGTCTCTTGACCATAATATCATCGAGTCACTCTGGAGAGATCTCAAACGTGCAGTTCATGCAAGAAGACCAAAGAGTTTGCATGACGTGGAGGCATTTTGCCAGGACAAATGGGCAGCTATATCACCTGCAACAATTCCGGGCCTCATAAAAAATTATTACATAAGACTGCACGCTGTCATTGACGCTAAAGGGGGCAATACACAGTGTTAATCAGTAAGGGTATGCAGAATATTAAACAGGGGTCAGTTATTTTTTTTTCTTTTGCTGCTCACTCATGATTTTTTACAAATGGTACATACTGTGGTGTAAAAAAGTGTTTGCCTCCTTCCTGATTTCTTATTTGTTTGCATGTTTGTCACACTTAAATATTTCAGATCATCAAACAAATATAAATATTAGTAGAAGATAACACAAGTTAACACAAAATGCAGATTTGAAAAGAAGGTTGCTATTATTAAGGGAAAACGGAATCCAAACCCACATGGCCCTGTGGGAAAAATGTATTTCCACCTACAACCTAATAACTGGTTGGCCCACCCTTAGCAGCAACAACTGTAATCAAGCATTTGCGATAACTTGCAATGAGTCTTTTACAGCACTGTGGAGGTATTGTGTCAATTTCATTCTGCCTTTTTAAGGCCATGCCACAGCATCTCAATGGGATTCAGGTCAGGATTTTGACTTGGCCACTACAAAGTATTCATTTAGTTTTTCTTCAGCCATTCATAGGTGGACTTGCTGGTGTTTTGAATCATTGTCCTGCAACAGAACCAAAGTTCGCTTCAGCTTGAGGTCACAAACAGATGGCTGGACATTCTCCATCAGCATTTCATGGTAGAATTCATGGTTCCATTTACCACAGCAAGTTTTCCAGGTCCTGAAGCAGCAAAACAGGCCCAGACCATCACACCACCACCACCATATTTTACTGTTGGTATGGTGTTCTTTTTCGGAAATGTGGTGTTACTTTTACGCCACATGAAATAGGACACAAGAGTTCAACTTTTGTCTCGTCAGTCCACAGAGTATTTTCCCAAAGGTCTTGGGGATTATCAAGATGTTTTCTGGTAAGCCGTAATGTTCTTTATACTCTGCATTGGTTTTCGTCTTGGACCTCTGCCATGCAGGCCATTTTTGCCCAGTCTCTTTCTTATGGTGTCATGAACACTGACCTTAACTGAGACAAGTGAGGCCTGCAGATCTTTGGATGTTGTTGTGGGGTCTTTTGTGACCTCGTGGATGATTCGTTGCTGCGCTCTTTGGGTAATTTTGGTCAGCCGGCCATTCCTGGGAAGGTTCACAACTGTTCCATGTTTTCGCCATTTGTGGATAATGGCTCTCATTTCCAAACTGCATTTTGTGTTTACATGTGTTATCTTTGATTAATATTTAAATTTGTTTGATGATCTGAAATATTTAATTGTGACAAACTTACAAACCAACAATAAATCTGGAAGGGGGCAAACACTTTTGCACACCACTGTAAAAGACCAATTCTCCAAGGGTATGCAAACTTTTGAGTACAACTGTATGTGCATCTGTTTATGTACTGTCCCCCTACATTTTTAAATATGTAAGTCTACCTTAGGAAATCCATAAGTTTTGTAGAAGGCAGTTCATTCAGTTTGCTCCTGAGATTTTGCATGATCTTCTTCACCTCTGTCTTTTTTCGACTGCCTGAAAGAGTTGAACACATATTACCATCCACTATAATCTTGTTGCACCTCAAAATGTTTCTTCAAAATTTTGGAAATTGTTTTGGAATTTTTCTAGGTTGATTGGTTTCTGTGTATTGTCTTTTAATGAAATGTACAAGGTTGCGAAATGGTCAATTGATGAACACCTGGCAGGGTGAAAAATTACTGAGTGTGTGAATTGCAATCTGCAGATGAATCAGGACTGAGAAAAAGGAGTAGAGAATGTCTGCAAATTTCATTGTAACCTTCATCCTCTGAACATGGGCTGGGGAGACGGGCCAGCTTTGTGACTGTTATGCATTGAGGCAGTTAGACCCAGCTCTTGGGGTGGTGAACAGGTTTATCTGTGTAGTCGGTGAGCTGAGCTGCACCACAAAATATTTATCAGTTTGGAACTGAAATAAATCTCCCTGCTTGCAAGTGTAATAAACTATATTGTATAAGGACATCTTGCCTCTCTGTAATAGTTCTCTTTCTGTGAATTTCCACCACAATTTGGGGGCTCATCCAAGTTCATTATTCTGACTTAAAATCTTGAAAGGTAAATTACACTATCACTTGCTATATGGGTTTTTGAGGTGGGGCATCTTTATAAGCACTGAGTTTCTAAAACACATTAGATTGATTGTGGTTAAAATAAAAAAACATCCACCTACCAAATGTTTCAGTACTGGATGCAGCACTAAGTTTTTGCTTCTTTGTTTGTTTGTTTGCATCGTCCCCAACAGATTTCCTTTTTTCTGGAAAAAATATGAAACCGTTTTCTGTTAATACAGATATCAATCGACAGCAGTCAGTCACATATTTCCGATTTCCAATTTAAAGAGTTGAGTTGCACCCAGCTAAGAAAATAATAATAAAGAATACGTTTTGCCCAATTCCCATTGCGTAATGCTCCCTATTTTGTGAATGAAGCATACATGGCAACTACACTGTATTAGCCCCCTGTCTGATTTTCACCAAGTTAGGTGGTCCATGCTTGCTTCTTTTGTTTGGCATCATAGGTAATCAAACATGCAATTTTCAAATGTGAAAATGTGATTGCCCACCTGGTTCATATAAGCCAACAAAACATTATAGGGTCAGGTATTTGTACGCAATGATAAACAATCATGCTCAATTTGGGCCAGCCCTGCCCAGCAGAAATCTGACCAACACTGGCTGCTGTCATTAGATTATAGTTGTCAGCACATAGGTTCCAAAGCAATCTCATGCCACACATCTAATGTGGGGGATTTTTCCATACAATGCTAGTCCTGAGTCGAAGTGCGTTTGTTTTAGAAAAGTGTGGTTGATTTTCCACGACACAAAAAAAATCCTGAGTCAGATCATCAGATTTATTTTATGCCTATCAGTCATAAAAAGGGTTATATTAGCATCCACCAAGCCACAGTCAGAGCCATGTTTTTTAAATAGAGAAAGTTGGGGACAAAGAATTAATCATCTGAGAAATGGCCATCCAACCAAAATCCAACCAAAATCAATAACTTTGATTTGGTTACAGTCCTTGACGCTAAAGGCGGCGTAACCTGTTATTAGGAGGTGATTTCCTTTTTATTCAAAGGCATTGTTGCATACGTTCAACATTGTCTGTTATTTGTTCACTCAAGTTCCTGTTTATCTAATATTAGTTTTGGTTACAGATCTTATAATACTCAAGAGAAAAAATATTAAAAAGGCTACAAATTGTTTAGCTTTTTCATACTGCAATATAAAATTCAATTTTAATGTATATAACTTCAAATATATATTGGCAATATAGTTATCATTACTTTTTTTGCCACACATAAGTGCAAAAGTATTTGTGTTTTTATTCACATATTTGTTTGGTACTTTCATTAAACATTATGTACGCTTTGGTAAAATATGCAACAAAATATAAATGAAGCTTTTCTACCTCTTATGCTGCTCTCAATAGATGGCCAAATGTTGTATGTATACTTTTTTTTAACTGCAAGAAACTAGAATTATGTGGCAAAAGTTTACGGCCACATCTATAACCAAAGTTTTGCCCTTGCAATTTTGGGTCTCTGTAGAATAATCAATGTAATATACCCTACCCTAACCACCATGGACTAGCTAATTCTCCGGTCATATTTGGTAAGGGAATAAGTCATATTATTGTCTAATTTCCGTCTAATCAATTTTTGAGACAGGATCCTACAGAGTGCCCATTTAACTCAAATGTTCTTTATCAGCTAAGAGTTATTCACTGAACTTTAGTCGGATATTTTACCCAATCCCCCTCAATAAGTAGACAATGGATATTTATTTAGATTTAAAATGTTACCCAATTAGAAATCAAATATTGGATTCCTTATAAAGTCTAAGGGCAACGTATTACAGCAAAGGTTTGATTTAGTTTCGTTGACACTGTTTCTAAATGCCCAAATCTTAGCATTTCTGGCACAAATTCTATTGAAGTTATTATACTAATTAGCATTTCTGTTCAGTCACCAAAATTGCTAATCGTCAAACCATGAATAGTATGAGTGCCCCAATTGCTAAGAAACCTTTGTAGGGATACTAAATCAAAGCATGGATCTTTTCCATAGACCTTTTAATTATTAGTCCTAATTGTGCTATTTTGTCATTTCCTTGAAATTTCCTTCTTTTAAGAACCATTTATTTTCAGTGTATATGAAAATCTGGAACGTTTGTGCTTTTTACCTGTAGAAGTGGGTCCCATACTGGTTGAGGGCTGACACTAAGAAAATACATTAAAAAAATCATCATGGTTAAAGCATAATTAAAAACAACGTACAACCATAACTTATCACAGTTGATACTATCTATGTTTACATTACACTTTTAGGTGAGTAATTAGTGAAATAAAAATAGTTGTCATTTTTATAAAAGTATAAAAATAATCAGTTTTCATGCTTTTCATTAGGCTAAGAGGAATTATGTTATGATGAAGATAACAAGGTAGAGAAAGTGCACTGTGAAGATGCTCCTTTCCAAAAGATATTGTCTTATTCTGTTGACCTGATCATGCATGGCTGCTAAAGAATATAAATGATCTGTAAGCCCAATACATGTTGACATTTAAGGCATGCTACTCTCATGATTGCATATATGAGCTTGTGCAAAGGGACAAAGACCAGAATGGGAACATTTGCCATTTGAGATACAGTGGGGAAAACAAGAATTTGATACACTGCTGATTTTGCAGGTTTTCCTACTTACAAAGCATGTAGAGGTCTGTATTTTTTACCATAGATCAATGATCATGAGGAAGGTGAGGGATCAGCCCAGAACTATACGGCAGGGCCTGGTCAATGACCTGAAGAGAGCTGGGACCACAGTCTCAAAGATAGTGTTAAAAGGACCATTATTAATACACTACGCCGTCACGGATTAAAATCCTGCAGTATTTCTTATCTTGGCCGATAACCTCCTTCCCTTGGTAAGAGCATTGAAGATGGGTCATGGCTGGATCTTCCAGCATGACTACGACCCGAAACACACGGCCTGGGCAACTAAGGAGTGGCTCCGTAAGAAGCATCTCAAGGTCCTGGAGTGGCCTAGCCAGTCTCCAGACCTGAACCCAATAGAAAATATTTGGAGGGAGATGAAACCTGAAGGATCTGGATCTTTTTTTAAATTCTGTATTAGGCGTTGTCAATAGGATGGGAGGAGCAAAATTGTTGTATATCAGCCTTACTAAAAAGTGGGGCATGTATGGTTTTTTAGCCATTTTGTAATTATGAATAACAGTGACCAAGAGTCTGATCACCACGGGTAGTGTAGTTAATATGCTGGTGGTATTTCGGCTAAACTTTTCCTCAGTGTATGCATCCTCTATACTATTTATTACTCCTTTAAGGTCTTCCAGCGCACGTGTTTGGGGAGTAATGTAAACTACAGTGATTATAGCGGAGCAGAAATCCTGCGGGAGGTAGAAGGGCCGTACCCTTACTGTCAGTAGCTCCAGGTCTGACTCTGAAGATCCCTCCTGCTGGTTCATCGAAAAACCAGCAGTGGTGATGGCTGGATCGGATATTAAAGCATCCAGCCAGGTCTCTACAAATGCTGGCACACAAAACAGTTCGCAGTGTAAAAGTTAATCAGTGCATGTAGTTTGTTCATTTTATTGTCCAGGGATTGAACATTTGCGAGTAAAATGCTTGGTAATGGAAGATTGCAGTATTTCGTCTGAGATCTACATTGGATCCCAAACCGTATGCCTCGTTTCTCCGCAATTGGTGCATTAATAAACATCGTCGATCGTACTGTTTGGAGGACAGTGCAGCATCAACAAAAATAAAAATACAATTTACAGATATAAGCAAAAACCTACGTGGTGAACGCCAGCGCCATTATCAGTTCAGCCTTTCTCTACGAAAGCACTGTTGAATTGTTTTAAAACAAATTCATACACATTTTTTTCTGCTCTTTGCGTGGCTTGTCGTAATATTTAGAGGGGTTCTAAAGGAAAAGACACCAGAATTTGGTGGATGTCTCATTTGTTCTTTTTCACAGCACAGTATTTGTTGAACCGAGTGACTGAGAAGGAACATAGTGACTTAGAAGAAAACATCTTCTAGGGTGATGAGAAGGTACAGTGTCTACACATCTCGCAAGATATCCGTTAACTCCCTAGAATTTGTTTTTTATTCTCAGGAATTATTATGGTTAATTTTGACAGGGAAGTGTGCAAATAAAGAGAGGAGCAATTTTGTGAAAGAGCAGTGGAGCAAATGTTATCTCATGTGTGATGCAGGCACTGGTCAAGACCACCAGACAAAACAAGACTATAGTTATTATTACTTTTTGTTATATTGATGTTTTTGTTTGGACTTTTTTTGTAATGTTGTATAGTGTATTATAAGAAAATACACACTTATTGCCCAGACAAATTGTCACAAGGCGCAGGGAATCCAAGAAGGGAGATGGAGGCAAACGCAGGGGTGCAGGATAAATCCTGTTAATTAAACTAAAAGCAAAAACGAAACCGAGTGCCGCGCACTACAAAAAGCAAAACCAAACTCAAACTATGCGTACAGGTAAAACAGTGAACAGCAACAAGAGACATGAACACACAACAGTAACAACGACCTAACAAAGACAGGGATAAAATGGCTGAACTAAATACACAGACAAACGAGGAAAACAGAAACAGGTGGGGGCAAAACACAGGCGAAAGAAATAAACTGATCAACTGATACCAGAACAGGAGAGAGCAAACAAGGACATGACTAATCACAGACACACAGAAAACAAGGAACGGAACTGCCCCAGCTGGCCAGGACCATGACACAATAGTTTTAACATTGTTATCATGTGGCCAAAGATTTTCTCACAGTACTGTATGACTCCTGTGATCATGGACAAGTTATAGCTATATTTTACCCACCAGGTCTGTTTCTCCCTCTCCAGATTTAGTGGTTTTGTGTAAACTTCCCATGTTTACCAATGTCCTAGTGAGAAAGAATGAAAACACCTGTGATTATGTCCACCAATAGTAAATATATAGTCAGTATTGAATGCAGGAATGACGTGTTGAATACCTTTTAGCCTTTATAGGACGTCTGATGGAGTTTACAATTGCTTTCTGACAAGGTTCCTCTGCCTGGAGGCAGAAACTTAGTTTTATAAGGGTATCAAGAGAAATTGATTAAAATATTTGGGCATTGATACTTTATAATTGTCCTTAACGGTTGAGTATATGTGTATAGAGGGTAAAGATGATACCATTCCTGAGGAAGTCTTGCAGGTCATAATAAAGGAGGCTGATGACGATGTGGCCTCTTGAATGTTCTTATCCTCATTGCGGGGTTTCTGCCTTTTCTTCAGGTAAAAAACAAATAAGTCTCTCAGTTGTAAATTAAAATATAAGAAATGGACAATAACATTTTACAATGTAGTTAGAGCACAATATAAAGATGGCTGTAACATAAAATTACCAGTGCTTATCCTAAGACATTATCTAGGCAGAAAAATATATTCTAGTGCAGTGGACTTGAATTGCAAGGTCATGGATGAAAACAAACAAAATAAATACTCAGTCTGTCTAACATTAGTTATGTACATACATGTGCTATCCATACCATTTTAAATTGTTCGTGTTTCCTTATAAATCTTCTCCTTGGTCCTATTTTTGGGATTAAGTCAATAATGTCTTTTTCTTTCAGTAACTGAAAAACGTCTTCGTTGATTTCTTCATCTGAAATTCAGTCAAAATACGTATTATGCATCTCAAAGTTATTACATCAAAATAACAACGAAAGATTTGTTTGCCCTTGAGGTGATATCTTTACTACTGTGTAGTAATAGAATGTACAGTAAAAACACAATACAACACAATTCATATTTGCGTTATTATTACACAAGATATTATACAATGTTTAGATAAAAATGTTCACCTTCAAAATTCTTAATCCATTTACTGAGCTTCCAATTTTTTAACAGGTCTCTGACAAAAGACGATGATGCCATGAGATTCCACTCTATAAGAGGGAAACAATTGTTTAGGTAATGAAATTATTTATAAATTGAACAAATTGTGTGGTAAGAATTGGAATATCAGAACAAAAGTATGACATTTTCTTTCTATTACTACTGCCCTATAGAAAGTTGGCAGAAGCATTTTTCTTTTACATTGTTTTCGGCTATTTGTTTCTATATTATTGCATTTACTATACTACGAGTCGTTTGAAAATTCTACATGGAGGAATTGGAGTAGGGGGAGTCGACAGTGAATTAAGAATGCATGTTTTACCATATTAGGGATTACATGCATAATGAGATGGGAGTAGCCCATACACACATATAAAACCAGCTTGTTGTACGTAGATACTTTCAACCACTCGTGATTCAGACCTCCTGTTTGGCTGTTATTTTTACTCTTCCGCAGCATGTGAAGAATAAAATACCTTATGGACTACAAATAGTTATGGACTACATTAGGTAGGTTAGATAAGGTATATTTGGCTAGAGAAACCTGATAACAAAACACCATCTGCCATTTGTTTCACCAGCTCAATTCCCTTCAATTAGTTGGCAATGGTCCCTTGGAAAGTGTATTTCACAATCTGACATAGTGGTAAATATTTGGGCTTTACAGTTGAGATATTACTTTTGTTTTATGGTTGCGGGCTAGACTACAAGCAACGGCTTCTGGAAATCAAATTAGCTGTTGATTTTTATAGGAACAGAACCAAGAAAGATGGGTCATTTTAACCTCATACTTCTTCCTTTACAGCATATCTCAAAAATATTCAACGCCCTTGGACGTTTCCACATTTTATTGTATTACAACACAAAACAAAATAGATTTTATTAGGAGTTTTCCCTCATGCTCTCAGTCTATGATTTGGTCACTCCCCGTTTGCTCAGGAGTGACATCTGTCTAGAAAAAATCCTTATAGGTTGTCCTGCAGAGTTATGTGTTCTTCTAGCAGGTTCTCCAATCTCACCAGAGAAACTCAGAAGCACTGTTAGAATGGCCTTTTCTTTCTTGGTCACCTGCCTGACTATTTTCCCAGTTAGTAAATTTGGCAGGCTGGCCAGCTTTAAGAACACTCTTGGTGGTTCCTTCCATTTCACATTAATGAACCCACTGTGCTCCTTTTAACCTTCAATGATTTGCTATTTTTACAACCTTCCCTAGAAATAAAGTGAGGGGAAAAAAGTGTTTGATCCCCTGCTGGTTTTGACGTTTGCCCACTGACAAAGCAAACTTAACACATCACAGTCAACTTTAATTAAATAAAACTTAATTTCCAACAACAAAATTGTGGCTTGTAAAAATCCTGAGTGGCTTGTAACTATGGAAAACCAGTAGCCACACTGGCTGGTGAGCATGAAATGTAACGTCATGTGCTGCCACTACTCATCTTTTACAGTTATTATTTGTTTCAATTTGCATAAAATATATAAAAGTCAGTTTTGTTTGCATTCGTTCAGTAGAATGACAAGCATAGTTTTGGTAGTTAGGCAGGGACAAGGGAGTGGCTGCATTTTATTTCTGAAGTGCAGCAAGATAGCACACTAATTACAATGTTTTGTACTGTTATAAGATACATGTGACAGACTGATTCTAAGCTTATCAAGTCAACAAGGCCCAAAGTTAGTTCAACCTTTTTGGACAAATCTTTAAACATGCTTCACGTCTCTGTTTTTTTTGTGTAAACAGTGATTTCTTGTCCCTGTTACCTAACAGTAGGTCCTGTTACCAGACTTATGACTGCTGTATCATGCAGAGTGAGCCCAGCTCAAAGCAGAGTGAACCTCACCCACTGTGAGGGAAAGCTTAGTTACACCCCTAAGCACACCATACCTAGTGTTCACCTTGGTACACCCTACCTAGGGTGCAGATCAATGTACTGTAATGAAAAATATGTGTTTTAGGAAGGGTGTGAAACAAACACGCCTATTTACTTTCTCAGAAGACCAGACATACACAATGGTTTGTGTTCCTATTGGTTTCACAGCCTTCGTGAGGCAACAGTAGAGTAGCACTAAAACCGGATTTCATGACACACATAATGAAATGGTGTAATTCACCTGATCCCCCCATTAGTAGATCTAACCTTTGTTGCCCTATTACAAACAGCAACGTGAGTGATTGTTCCTCAAATATACAGGCAACTGGACAAGTGATCCATCTGGATATCAAGTTAGTAGATCGCTACTTATGATAATTAGCACATTATTATTTCGTATGTCTTTTGATTATGATGTAAAAGTGTTTTAAAAACATAATACAGGGATATTAATTTACTTCCTCATTGTTGTTATAAATGGACATAACTGGAACTTCACTTACAGTCCTCTGCTGCCGTTCGGTATAAATAACAAATATTAAATGGAAGACAGAAGCTATCAAACATTTGAATTATTGTTTGATTTCAGTATTTCTTTTCTGGTTTTCAAGAAATGTACATTGTTTTATGATTTCTATTCATGAGGTTGACTCTAAAACACTGTTGTGTCATAAAAGGCATGTGGGAATCAAAATACGAAGAAATATTCTTGCATATAATTTGTTTGGGCCTTTCTAACCATGTATTTTCTAAAAAGTGTTTCAGAAGTCTGTTTATTTATTGTTTATTGTAGCTGAGAATGTTCTGATTGCAGAGATACTTAGAGATGTAACAGGTTCTACGCCCGCTTTGACAGAGACAACATAGAGCCAGCCATTAAAGCTGCCCCAGATGACTCCCCCAGACTATCCACTGCAGATTGGTCACCTGCCCTAAGCAGGGTGAATGCACACAAAGCTACTGGTTCTGATGGCATTCCCGGGCATGTGTTGGGCAGCTGGCCGAGGTCTTTACTGAATTTTTCAACCTGTCACTGGCCCAGACAGTTGTCCCCACGTGCTTCGAGACTGCACCCACTGTGCCAGTGCACCCATTTAGTGTGAATGACTTCCAACCTGTCGCACTCCCCTTGTTGAGAGCTGGGCTCACTAACTACAATCATGAAGTGCTTCGAAAAACTCATTCTGGCCCACTGTATGACCTGCCTCCCCCCAACACTGGATGCCTACATGTCTGTCTACCGTTCGAACAGGTCTACAGAGGATGCCATCTCCACAGCTTTACAGTCTGCCCTGACCCACCTGGACAAAACCAACACCTATGTGAGAATACTATTCAAAAACTTTAGCTCAGCGTTCAGCACGGCCATCCCCTCTAGGTTGGTCTACAAACTCCATGACCTGGGGATCAGCCCCTCTCTCTGCAACTGGACTCTATATATCCTAACCAACATACCCCAGTTTGTCAAGTTAGGAAACTTTACCTCCTCCACTCTGATCCTGAACACTGGTGTTCCACAAGGCTGCATGCTGAGCCCCACCTGTACTCCCTCTTTACACATGACTGCTTTCCTGTACACAGTTCCAACATCGTCAGTTTCGCAGATGACACCATGGTGGTATTTCTGACAGGTGGCAATGAAGGGTGAGTCTACAGGGAGGAGGCCTGTCACTGACAACAACCTAGCCCTCAATGTAAAGAAGACCAAGGAGCTCATTGTGGATTACAGGAAGTCTAAAGGCTGCTGTCACACCCCAGATCTCATTGATGGCACTGAGGTGGAGCATGTCCAGCTTCAAATTCCTGGGTGTCCACATCTCCGAGTACCATTCCTGGATCCTCAAAATCTCAAGCCTGGTCAAAATGGCACAGCATTGCCTGTACATTTTGAGGAGGTTAAAGTATACCCGCCCGTTTTCCCACATCCTTGTGAACTTCTACCGCTGCACAATCGAGAGCATTCTGACAAACTGTGCCGCAGTGTGGTTTGGTGGATGCTCCATCATGATGCACACAGCATCATCAGGGACATTTTACATTAACCCTCGTCATACAGCCTCCGCGGATCCGCGGATGGCGACTAGTTGTGTATTTATTGATACCGAATGATTATTATATTTTACTCACTGGTTAGCAGCTAATTCCAATGTAGCGATTGACGTAACGTTTGTTTACCTACGTGCATCACAGCCTAAGTAAGAAAAACACCAGGTTGCACCAAAATGGTGGCCGTTACGCACGCCATGTAATGGAGTTTAGTGCATCTGCTGTTCTTTAGTCTATTCTTCATTGACCATACGCTAACAACGTTGTGCTAGGTCATCTGATGCCTGGCTTCCAATAGCAATGCAGATAAGGTCTCCCAGGGAATCACATGGTCTATGGCACAACCTCAGATCAGTGGCCCCTCCTTACCCAAACTGCAGACAAAATGGAGGATCAACAAATGCTTGCGTTGCATTCATTCCTGCATCGCTTTCATTCCGAAAAAGGACATTATAGATCAACATTATTTAGTTTTTAGAATATGATCATTTGTATGGAAACAGTTTTGGATGCAATGCGTAAGCGTAATGGCCAGACAGCTCCAACAGCTCAGAGACGTGAACCATCCACATATGAGGTAAGTACAACGCTATTTATGAACAATGGTATCCCACATCATCATTTGTATATAAAAAAATGATGTAAAAATATTATTCTTTCTACATGGTATGGGGATGCTATTGGTTTTCATGGATAATTACTGTAAGGATTCAATAAAAATATTTTTTATTTGTATATAACTGCAAAATACCGATCTAGTGCTTGCCTCTAGTGGCCGGTAGGTGTATTGCGGTATAAAAGGAGGAATGTAATGTCTTTCTAAATGATTTTATAAGGGTTTATTTCTAGGTAGAGGAACTGACTTTTTTATTGGGGTGTCTATATTTTCGACCTTCTTCATTATTTTATCCATTTATTTTAGCCTAAAACACTGTAATATCACTATGAAGGCATGGAAATATCAGAAAATAATTATCCCACAAAACTACATACATATTTGAAAAATAAATTAACATACACTAATGCAAAAATGTGGGTCGTAAAACTTTTTATGCCATGTAATGGAATGGGGGTGCAAAATAGTTATTCTAGGACCCAAAATGTGCAAGTAGTGAAATCCGGGCCTAAAATAGCATGGACTTAGGAGGGTTAAATTATGCAAATGCAAACAACATATTACACATCCAGCCCAGACTGAATTTCTTACAGCTAATGGTGTAAAGTTACAAAGTAATAGTATTTTATTACAGTACTTAATTGTTTTATGGAGTATCTGTACTTTACTCTAGTTTTTATTTTTCATTACATAAAAAAAGTTCATACTTTTAGTCCATTACATTAACAATGGACTTGTCGTTACTCGCTACGCAACAATATCTTATCATTCTTATTCATGGAAATAGATTGACAGGCTAAAGTAATTGTACCGTACCGTACTCGTACCACCAATATTTCAATGATTTTGGGCAGACACAAGTGGCACTTCATGCAAGAAAGCTTATCAATCAACGTTCAGTAAGTGTCAAGCACTCGAAGACATGGAAGACTCTTGGTCCCTCCAGCTGCTACGCCCAAATCCTACTCTTTGCAATGCCTTGTTCCTGTCTGTGCAAAAACTCCTCAAGATAATAAAAGACAAGGGAGAGTTGGTTGTGAAAGTTGTCTGTGCAGACTCGAAGATTCCAGTGTTAGTTTGAATAATTAGGTGACTTCTTTTTGCCCATTTTAATGTATAGTAATGCCTATGTTATGGCTACAATTTGTGTGTAGCTGCTAATTAATTATATAACTGAAGGTGTTTGAGCATACCTTTCAGCAAGAAAAACGAGTGGTAGACAAAATAGAGTTAACTTCAATGATGAATTCAGCTATGCTCTCAACAACTTCAGTGAAAACAGAAACACTTTTTCTTGTGAAACATCGCCAACAGAACATACAGCTAAGGAATTATTTGTTGATTAAGTCAAATCAGTGTAACCAAAGGCCTAGGCCTAGACCCTAGTGCTACAAAAAAGCATATTGAACTGGGAAATGCAGATAGATGTTGTATCTACTTACATTGACATCAGAGAAATAATGATGTTGGTCTGTGTATGTTGTGGCTACCAAGCATTAAACAAGACTGATCACTATCCGACTACTCGTAGTTTGCTTTAACTTTCAGTTTCCAGTTCAAGGAAATGGAGTCTGAGCAGTGGTAGGTAGGAGGGGACAGGTAAGTTGCTGAATATCTTGTTTTCATGTTGTGCAGCAAGCTAGCTTACTGATTCAAACTTTGTGTGCTTTTATAAAATGAATGTGACAAACAGAAGCAAAGCGAATCAAATCTCCTTGGTCCATGCTTTATTCAACTTGTGTAATGGGATAATGTGTGTGTGATTCCCTGTCAGGTGGGCAGACAGGAGACTTAAATGAACAGACTAGAAAGAGAGATGTTCTCCAACGCACCCAGAAAGGGTGATCATCATCAGTATTTTAGACAGGTGTCCCATATGTATAAGCAATCACCCACCTATCTAAATCCACAACTGGCAGTCATTCTGCTAATCTAGCACATACATCCAATAATCCTGTCATGACAGGTTAGTGGTAGAAACACAGGCTTCATCCCAAAATGTTAAACGTGCTTCACCTCTCTTGGAAGAAACAGTACCAGGAGTAACTCAGGTATTCCAAAAGTAAAATAAAAATCCATAGGTGCTCTTGGGAGAGAAGAGTAGACTAAAAAGCATAGGAAAAACTATAATCACAAAAGGACACTTAGTGATATAAAAAATCAAAATGAAGGCAGTCGTGCAGAATCTTTGTAAAATTACAATATACCCTTTCGTGGTTAAAATGCTTCCCTTAGGTTTTTGTTTACTGTTCCGTCCCAAGCGTACCTGTATTGATTTGTATTACTTTGGGAATGCTGCTAAGGATTTTTTTTGCCTTTTTCTGCCAAAAAACTGAAACAACTCAGGAGTTTGGGGATTCAGTAGTTGACTTTATTAAGGTCATATAGCTGTGCTGGTCTGCAGAACAACGTCTTTTACTTTTTTTACCTAAGAAAAAAACTTGTTAATTTGCCACAAAGGTCTTTTACCTAACCTAATCCATAACATACAGTGGTATCCTTTCTTCCTGTCCATCAGAGATGGCCAGAACCCCTAAGTACAGAGTTCTTTCAGCTGCCGCACAGAGGTCACTGGACAGGACGAAGAGGTAAGGGGGTGGAGCGCTAAACACTACACACCTTTTACCCTCTCTCTTTAGATCAGGAAAGAGTGTGATCCTGCTTGGTAAGGTTACAGTTATGGTTATGTTAAGAACAGGTCTTGATTTAGGGCTGCATACAGGTTAAGGTCAGGGTTAGTTAGGTTTAACAAAGCAAGCAAGTTTATTTATGAAGCAGAATTCATGAGGAGGATCTATTCAATGTGCTTTACAAAGAAATAGGAAAATAGAAAAATACTATAGAATAAAACAAATACTAGAATAAAAACATCAATAAAACAAGGGAAACTCTAACCACCTTAGATAAAAAGGGGGACTAACCAGCTAAAGCAGATTCTAACCACATAATAATGAAACAAGGAGGGACAACATCACAATAATAAAACATAGAATAATAACATAGAAATAGAATGAAAATGAAATAAAAATATAACTGCCAGATTCCGTAGTAGATAACATGAGGAAGCTACAAAAGCTGTAAGGCTAACAATGTGGTCAAGTTTAAGCGCTCGGTCATGGACATGTGAAAAGAGAAGTGTTTTTCACCTGGATTTTTAAATGTATACGTTTGAGGCTGTTACGTCCTCTGTGTTGTTTTCTGTCCTTGTGTGTGTGTGTGTGTGTGTGTGTTTGTGTGTGTGTGTGTGTGTGTGTGAGTGAGACAGAACTAAATATAAAGATTACAGAAATTAGAATTAGATTCAGGATTAGATTAGTTTAGTTGAGTGTATGAAAGAGTGGCTTGTGATAGTGTTGTGGTGTTTTCCCTCATCTTAGTCCCCTATGGAGTAGGGCTAGGAAGATAGCCTGAGGTTTACATATGCCCATAGATAACCCACTGTTATATACACTAGGTTAGAAGCCAGTGGATGTCGCCCAGTGTTATTGTAGCAGTGAGGTCAGAGTTCTGCTAGGGAAGTTTTGGTTAGGCAGGTATAGAGGTGTAGGGAAGTACAAGGTCCTTTGTATTTGTTTTCTTTGATTTGACAGACAGCTGGCATTGCCCTACTTCTGCTTGTGTTACCCTGCCCTTTTTCCCTATTGTTTGTTACATTGTATGGTTTGTTTGTGTTAATTAAATAACCAAATCATTGGGCCAGCCCATCAGCCTAGTTGTCCGACTCCCTTCCTTGCACCCTCTACCCCACGTGTTGCTGCTACCACTGGGAGTATACAAGCAGTGGGGTGTTGCGTTTGCCTCCCTCGGAAGGCGTCCGTAACAGAGGCACATCTAAGATCTTCTGGTACCATTTTCCAATTGTGTGCAGAAGTACTGCTTAATGCAACTTTGTCATGTTTAGTTTGGACTTCAAACATATTGTCAGCTCGGTCTTGGAAAAAAGGAGCAGCGGACTGTGGAGTCGTAGTATTTTTGTTCATTTATTAACAAAGCTGAACTATGCTCACAAAGGCGAGACAATAACACACAAAGACAAAAGGAGCAGAGGGAACATATATACTGGGGGAAATGATTGTGATAATGATCAGATGCGCTAAATGAGACAACGTGTGATGAGTTGATGAGATGAGCAATGGTGTCAGAAGGCCGGTGACAACGAACGCTGAAGCCTGCCTTCTGGAGGGGGAGGATGGGCAGCAGATGGCGTAGTTGTCACACATATCAAAAATGTATTTGGGGCTTAAACAATTCTGTGATTTATAGACTAAAAGCACCACTTTAAAATCAATGATGATAAAGCCAGTCACAAAGATTTATGAACTAGAGTGAAATGCTCAATTCTCACAAACCCTTTTTTACATTCTAGCAGCAGCATTCTGAATGAGCTGCAGCTGTTTTAGTCTTTTGGGGGAGTCCAGTTAAGAGCCCATTACAATTATCAACCCAACTATAGATAAAAGCATGGATGAGCTTCTCATGGTCTTTTTGGCAAACCAAGCCCTTGATCTGGCTATCCAGAATCCCGCTCTTTAATAATACAAATTCTCTTATTTTGGTTGCCAAACTCAATTTCTGTTTTATCTTGGTTTGATTGTAGACAATTTAGGTTCATCCAGGCATTTATGTGCTCTATACATTGACACAGTGAGTATACTGAACTGTAGTCTCACAGCTTGAGACATATGTATTTGAGTATTTTCTGCATAGCTATGGTTGCTAATGCTGTTGTTCTGTAAAATATGGCCCAGAGGTAGCACAAAGAGATTGAACAGAAATTGTCAGAGAACTGTTTCTTGAGGAATTCTGCATGTCATAGCCACCCTATCAGATTTATGATTGCCAGTGATGACAAAGTAACTCTGGCCATCTAAATGAGACCTCAACCAATTATGGACTGTGCTGGAGAGTCCTTCCCCATTTTCCAGTCTGTCCCGAAGTGATCTATGATCTTCAGTGTCAAATGCAGCACTAAGGTCTAATAGAACCAGGACTGTCATTTTATTCAAATCAGTATTCAGCCATATATCAATTAACATTTTTATCAGAACTATGGGGAGGTAAGAAGTCTGACTGAAATGTGTCTAAGAAACAATTTTGAGTTCGCAAAATTGCAGAGTTGATTGAAAACCACCTTTTCAATGATCTTGGCTATAAAAGGGAAATTTGGTAAAGGTCTATAGTTGTTCAATATAGATGCATCCAGTGTTTTCTTTTTCATCTAGGTACTAAACCTTCCACATGTTGTCTCGACACACTGCCATCTGACTTTTTAAAACTATTTTTAACTTTATATTTTCCCCTCTCTTAGAACAGCTGCCATTATGTCTATTAAAGCTGTTGTTAACCAAACAGCTAAAACCCAATTATAAACCAGCTACGTTGGGTAATCCAATTGAAATGCTGCCCCTACCATGCAAAACATCCAATTTAGTAGTGGCTCTTTAAGAACATGACAGTACTTGCATTATTGGTTGGTTGAATTTAAAAAACTAAATGGGAAAGATGAATAAGAAACAAAAGTAGCTCCTCAGTGTAAATAGTGTGGACACAGTCAACTAAAATAAAATGAATAGTAATTGATTTAATAAAAGTAGTAAAATCCCCTTTTAACCAATATTAACATACATTTTCAACATGTCATACTTTAAAAAAAAACAGTAAAGAAAATCACATATTTGGTGCAACCTCCAGATGATTTTAATGAGAAATAATCCCCAAAAGAGTACATGACTTTCACACATCCCCATTCCGAAAAACAAAATGTTATAAAACTTAGAGTTGGTTAAAACAGTAACAACCTATAACATTATAATCTACAGTAGACCTACAACATGAAATTTCCACCTTTTGGTTAAATGGTCAATTGAAAAGAAACACATCCAGATCCATTAAATATATTAACACTCACCCTTGATTTAATAAAATAAACTCTCTACACATGATTAGTATATGAACAAAAGCATTCTTTTGTAATTTTGTAAATATCAGTGTACTAAAGGACAAATAATTTAACAAGAAAAACACTACATCCAAAATGTAAAATAATGTGCTTCATTGATTTGATAAAGAGATTGTATCCTCAAAAAAGTAAAGTATATGGACAAACAAATTGAAACTTTAGTAAAAAGCCACCACCAGAGTTTACCATATAATTTTACCTAAGAATATAATGGCTGGACCAGAAAACAGTAAAATGTAACACTGTCTATCTGCATATTACAAAATAAGATGTGCTTCAAATGTTCAAGTCGAGAAGAAAATCGAATCAGATAAACTTTTCGTGTGAATTGTAATCAGTTAAGACATGTATGGGCAAGGTTAATAACAAGTTGGCATTTTACTAACCGGTTTAAACCACACACTATACTACACACAATTTCTGGTCATTAGTGTCTCTGCCTCAAAGGGACAGGTACATGTTCTTGGCATCTGAAAAACATTCCAAACACACTTGAAATGTGGGTAGAATGCTTCGGGTGTAGCCGCTATCAAACTGCACACTCTGAAACACATCATTAAAGAGAATATGAGACAGCCACATAATGTTTTTTATTCCTTTGGTAATTTAGCAATATAAAACACATGTATATCAAACATAATATAAAGTTCCACAAACCAGCAATAGCAATAAATATTTGCCAAATTTGCCAAGTCCCCAAAATATAAGAATGTGTGGTTGTGTCTAAGATGTCCATGCTTACATTAAGATGTCTGTTATAGTCCACCACCTCACAACAGAGACTGTATCTTGTTATAATCCTCAGTGACATCTGCATTAAAGACAAAAATCAAGTAGTAGCTTTCAAATGCAAAGTTCAAGTTTGATTATGATCAAATCACTTATTATCTACATAATACAACAATTTGGTTTAATTTCACTCACAGAAAAATATTTTCATTTAGAGTTTCTAGCTGTAGTTAAAAGAAAACCAAATATGGATTGTAGTTTTCTTGGCCTGTAGAAGAACTAGCACATTTCGAACTTGAGGTTAGAAGGTTCTAGCTTTTCAAAGTGTAGTTCTGAGAAATTCATCATAAAAGATGTCACATCCTAGATCTCAGAACAGGTTTTCTTTAGGGATTTCTTCTTACATAAGCCAATACATCTCTTATTGGAATAATCTCAAGATCCTGCAAAGTTACTTTGAGTTTTTGAAGCCGTACAATTTTAAATAGAACCTTATTGTTTTGAAATAAGGTTAGGGTTACATGGCAACTAGGGATCAGCCATACGTTTCTACCTGCACAGAATTACTAGTAGGTTCAGCAACCTTCCTGAGGCAGCCAGCTGGGCCAACACTGGGACATTACCAGGGGAGGTATAAAGATGTCCCAGTAGAGCATGATGGGCGAGAAGGGTATGTAAATGCCCTGTTAGCAGTAGTATGTTGCCAAACTATGCTGCTTTAACCCAATAATGCAGGAGTTAGAAGAAGACAGCAAATTGAAGAAGGCTGGAGAGCCAGAGCAGAGCATACAAAGTACCACCTCCCAAAGTACCACCAGGAGGCCGACCCAGAGATGATGCAACCACCCATGGGGAGCAGTTTGCTGTCTGGTTTTGATTATCCTCTCCACTTCTTCTTTACACTTCTATTTGTTTTAATAAAACTTCCTCTGAGACTCAGAAGACTTCCAAATGTGTCTGTCTCGTGTTTCTCCCTTTTAAAAAAGGACAAAGCACAACTAACAATGTTCTTATTGTCACATTGCTAGCTTAAGCAAGTTGTCTATGCTGAAATCATTAAGTTCCAGAGGAACGCATTCTCTGGCCAACAACCATGATTCTGCAAACAGGTGCCTGAGCCATCTAGAGTCTCTTGGGTGTGCAACAAAAACATACCACCATATCTGATGACTAAGCCCCCAAACCCAGAAGGTGCCTTCCGATTGCTCTGCCTCCGTGGGACCCAAAGATAATCTGCAAGCAGAACCTCATTCTTGGATTTGCAGTTGCTCACTCATCTACACTGCCTTTTTCACTGCATCTTAATTCTTCCTTTTTAATGACATCAAAAGATTAACCATATTAATGTTTGATGAAGATTTGTTAAAGTGATTCCTCAACAAAATCCAAAGTCAATAGACAACAGGTTATATTATTAATAAAATTAAGTCTATTTGTAAATTTTTGTGAAATAGTTCTTCCAAAATGAATTTTTTAGTGCACTCAGCAACAAAATTCTATTGTTTACACCTAAAATCTGGGGGTGGTTGCCAATTGAAACGCTCTCCGTTGTACTCCAGGGCTAATACGCAGGATTTGATTCCTGGTCTCTCAATGATACACAACTGTAATGCTGTGACTGAGTTCAACTATATTAGAATAGGTAACAAAAGTAAGTTCCCTTTATTTACCTGGGAGGAATGAACTGGTGGGAGTCTGCAGTGACATCTCGATTGATTCTTCTATCTTATACTTCAGCTGCATCTTAATGAAATCCTAAAACAGGAAAAAGTATATTTTAGTCCACTTTTGTCAGAATCTTCTTTTATAGTGCTAGGTAAAAACAATGCTTCTTGAATGTATTTTGGTGTACAGAGTGCCTTTTAGGAGTTGACTGAACACATGCATTACACTTTAGTTCCTTTCAACGCCCATATACTACTTGTCAAACCTTTAGTTCGGTTAAACTGTCCAGCATATCTTTCTTGGCCTTCTGGAAAATATTAGATTTCTTCATGTGCTGATGTAGCTCATCTTTCATCCTTTTCAGAGAACCTTCTCCTTTTTCTTCTGATGCTCCTAAAACAAAGTCTAGTTTTCTATAACCATTCATATGCAATTAAAACATTCAAAATGTACTAGAAAACATGTTCTCCAAATATTAGTTTAAAGAGCTATTTGATGGCCCTCATAATGATAATTGTACCTGTTTTACTTAATGTTTGTATTTGAATGTCTTTTGTAATTGTTGTGTATTATATGAAACTGAATGGAGAATGGAGAGCCCAAATGTGCAGTGCGGCAAAAAAGTATTTAGTCAGCCACCAATTGTGCAAGTTCTCCCATTTAAAAAGATGAGAGAGGCCTGTATTTTTCATCATAGGCACACTTCAACTTTGAGAGACAAAATGAGAAAAAAAAATCCAGAGAATCACAATGTATGATTTTTCTATGAATTGATTGGTGAATTATGGTGAAAAATAAGTATTTGGTCAATAACAAAAGTTCAGCCCCCATGTTTCCACCCCTATGCTTCACAGTAGGTATGGTGTCCTTTGGATGCAACTCAGCATTCTTTCTCCTCCAAACACAACGAGTTCTGTTTTTACCAAAAAGTTATATTTTGGTTTCATCTGACAATATGACAGTCTCCAAATCCTCTTCTGGATCATCCAAATGCTGTCTAGCAAACCTCAGACGGGCCTGGACATATACTGGCTTAAGCAGGGGGAAACGTCTGGCAGGCGTAATGTGTTACTGATGGTAGCCTTTGTTACTTTGGTCCCAGCTCTCTGCAGGCCATTCACTAGGTCCCCCCGTGTGGTTCTGGAATTTTTGCTCACCGTTCTTGTGATCATTTTGACCCCACGGGTGAGATCTTGCGTGGAGCCCCGGATCGAGGGAGAATATCAGTGGTCTTGTATGTCTTCCATTTTATTATAATTGCTCCCACAGTTGATTTCTTCAAAAACCAAGCTGCTTACCTATTGCAGATTCAGTCTTCCCAGCCTGGTGCAGGTCTACAATTTTGTTTCTGGTGTCCTTTGACAGCTCTTTGGTCTTGGCCATAGTGAAGTTTGGAGGGTGACGGTTTAAGGCTGTGTCTTTTATACTGATAACAAGTTCAAACAGGTGCCATTAATACAGGTATCGTGTGGAGGACAGAGGAGCCTCTTAAAGAAAAAGTTACAGGTCTGTGAGTGGGAGAACTTGCACAATTGGTGGCTGACTAAATACTTTTTTGCCCCACTGTATATGAGACGTGTCAGTTAACTCCTTTAAATATAAGAAAATCTTATTATTCATATTTGTTCATCCATTTTTACCATTATTTTTCTCCCTAATTATGTGATTTCTAATTTGTTAGTATGTCCATAACTTGTGGAAACAATATCACAGTAGATGGGATAATGATATAACAAGACATTTCCTCCAAGCACTTATGGCCAAGCCTTTTGATTCTAACCACATTGCTTGTCAAATTAAGATTATTTTCTCTGGTACACGTACTTAAGGGCTAAAACCTTTCTCGGGTTTTCCCATTCTTTTTGAGATTTCATATGCCCATTCTACCAGAAGGAGTTGCGAGATAACATTCTGCTTACCTATGCTGGACCCGAAGGCACCTGGATGCTGAGACCAGGATTCAAACACCACAATGACGCTGCTATACTGCAAGTGTCTAAGACAGCTGCACCTTCGGCCCTACTTTCTGTTAGTTTAAAATCAAAAATACATTTGATCTGCAGTACTTACTCATATAAGATACATGCATGGAGTTCTTGATTGACTCGGATAGAGTGAAATAGATCTTCTTCTTTTTATCACGGAGGTCACAGATTAGTTGGGTCTTCAACTCTTTTTCCTTTAAGATAAAAAACATTATTCAGGAAGCCCCCTAATACAGTTTATCATTTATAGGAATAAGATATGCCCCCCCAAATTGATAATAGTTTCCCCTCAGTAATGTTGGAGCCGGACACAATGACTAAATAAACCTGCAAACCAAATTTGCACAAGATATCCCTTTAATCTATAATTTTAGCTTCTATTAACACGTTTTCAAATGCTAGCTATTAGTGTTGTATTTTTTTTCAGACAATTTGTGAAAACTATACCACTGTCTTCAGGAATGTCAGATGCAGTGACACACTCATGTGCTTTTCAACCAAGCTGTTGGTATCAAGGGTGAAGTTTTCAATCTTCTCCCTGGTTGGGCCACATTTGTCATTTCTGAAAGAATATGGTTACAACATATGGTTAAAAGACTTGACTGTGCCTTGTCATTCTACATTTATTAACCTTCAGTGCTAATTATTGGATTTCCTTAAATGAAATAACTTACGGGAAAAAATATGTAAACTGTTCATCAATACAATTTATCATGCATGAGGCTAAATGCTCATTAAGGTTTATTTCCTTAATGCTGTTATTGTTCCCTTTTGGTTTGTAAATGCCATCCCTCTGGCATAAACACTTCACAACTCTATGATATCCACGGCCTGATATACCTTCCTGAAAAATAATGTAAAAAAAGCAGTTATTTTAGGGCACAGCAAAGGAAATATATACTGCATAAGTATATCTTGACTTGATTGTGAAGTTTATACAGATTTAGAGTGATTGCGGAAAAGGGGCTTTATTGATATATCTATGATCAGCTTACTGGTTCCAACACTTCCTTCATTAATGTTTCACATGTTTTTTCTGACTGTTGAACCCCATGTGAGAGGCATTTGTCAAAATTCACATGAGTTTGTTCCAGGAATTCAACAATGGATTTAACGTTGTCCTTCAGCTTCTGTTGCAAAACCTGGCACACCTCTTCTTTGCTCTCTGTCTGAAATCCAACTCAACATATTCAGTATTATACACACATTTTTACATTAAGTAAGTAGTATGTTGTTTAGGAGGAAGTTGCTATGCTGAAAGTCCACTACCATGTCACTGTTTTGGGCTGCTTGTATCAGAGACAGGATCCCGTATGCTCCAATAATGTAATCAGATGTCCTTGTGCGATGGTCATTGAGATTTCGAAGAAATTCCTGAAGATGAGGTATTTCTGTATCATAAAGGGCGCTCATCCGCTGTTCTAGAACATAGTGAAATGGTGGGAGGCAATTCAAGAGGGAGCCCAAAACAGAATTTTCTTTGTCTTGTATCACATTCAAAATCACATAATTACTAATTCTGTTTTTCTACACAATATTACAATATTGACTGACTTACTATTTTACTGATGAAATAATAATACATTTAAATCAATTACTTTATTGTGACTGTCGCTAGTGTCAGGGCCTGGCTGGGGTTACTCTGGGCATCTCTGTGCTGCCCTTTTAATTGTCCCCAATTAGAGGCAGCTGCCCCGCGTTGCATATAATTGGGGACTCTGTAATTTGCCCTTTTGGAACTTTGTGTTGTGGTCTATTAGAGGCAAATGTGGACTTTGCAGAACAGAGAGGCAAAACATATCCCTTTACTTTTCCTAAATGGGCATACAAACCAGGTCAATTTTTGTAACAGTTGTTGCGGTTCAACAAGGAAAATTCTGTAAGTAATATTAGTTTTGGCGGCTAAGTAATGACTGATGTTAAATTTGAGGGCTTAACATTCAACATAATTTTAATTCATTTTGGTGGAATTTTGGAAAGTGGCATCAACTGAAATACCTGTCTGTTCCTTCATGGATTGAATTAGATGTGTACATTGTTTATTCCTAAAATAAAATTATATCAACTAAACAAGTTCAGTTCAGTTGACCTGGAGGACCAATTTCCAACAAAAAGTTAGCAGGAAAAAATATTATGAAATAAAAATAAATAATATTTCATTTAAATTACACTGTAGATGCTTGTAAATACCTTAATGCATGGTAAATCATGAATAGGAAACAACTTAGCCATCATCATCCGGTCAACAAATGTACCTAGACTGCAATGGTTTAATTGGCTAGCAGTCGCCAATGATGCATTTATACTCAGAACTGGCAGAATTTACTGAGGTTTAAAAAGAGAAGCTACAGTTGTGCTCAAAACTTTGCACACCCTTGGAGAATTGGTAATATAATCGGCATTGGCAAATAAAAACATGAGTGAGCAGGCAAGACATGTCTTTTACTGCCAATGGGATTTACATTTAACTGTAGGTCATAACCGAATGGCGCAATCATAAAACAAAACATGGCCACGAAGAAAAACATGAACTGACCCCTGTTTGAAAATCTGGATTGTTCTTAAAACTGTGTATTGCCCGCTCTAGCATCAATGACAGCGTACAGTCTTTTGTAATAGTTGTCAATGAGGCCTCAAATAACTGCATGTGGTATAGCTGCACATTCGTCTTGGCAAAATGCCTCCAGGTCATGTAAAGTCTTTGGTTGTCTTGCATGAACCGCACGTTTGAGACCTTCCAAGAGTGTCTCGATGATATTAAGGTCAGGAGACTGTGATGGCCACTCCAGAACTTTCCCTCTTTTCTGCTGTAACCACTGGAGGGTCAACTTGGCCTCGTGCTTAGGGTCAGTTTTGTGCTGGAATTTCCAAGAGCGTCTTCGTGTGGCAAAATGCAAATTCTCTGCTAGTATTTTCTGATAACACGCTGCATACATCTTGCCATACATTTTCATAAGATTCCCTATGCCATTAGAGCTCACCCCCCCCCCCCAAAAAAAATGGCTGAAATAATGCACATTCCATTTTTACTTTCTAAAACATGTTCTAAGAGCAGAAAGACATGTGATTGGCACAGGCAAGTATCAAATCGAAATGGAGAGAAGGCGATGCTCATGAATACTTCAAATTACATCACAAAGTGTGCAATTCTGCTAATATCTGTGAAAGAGTGAGTTGTCCTGTTAAGTTAAAATAATGCATGTGCTAAATAACTTGATAACATTAACATTCAGAGGCAAATGTATGGTCATGATAACATTCACTTGATAAAAATTACTTTTCTGATCCAGCTTGAAATGTTCATGAGCACCGCCTCCTCTCCATTTCTATTGGGTGTTCGCCTGAACCAATCCATTTCTTTCTGCCCTCAGAACATTTTGTTTGAGTAAGTAAACCTGGTTTGTGCAAAATCTTTCTTTGTCTATCTGACCTTGGCTTGGTATCAAGAGACTGGAATTTTTCACTTCTTAAAAATAAGTGATTGAACAGTACTGACTGGCATTTGCAATGCTTTGGATATCTTTTCATATCCTTTTCCATCTTTACAAAGTTCCAGTGCTTTGTTACGCAGCTTATTTTGAAATTCCTTTTCTGCTCCCCATGGCTCTGTATCTAACCTGCACAGTGGATCCACGTGAGTACTAACAAACTCATTGACTATATATACACAGATCCTAATTTCACTTTAAAAAGCAACAGGTGTGGGATATTCACCTTAATCATCATTTTCACCTGTGTGTGTCTTTTTGTGTGCCTGTAAAAAGGCCAAAAATTCAAGGGTATGTAAAAGTTTGATCTCAGCCATTTGGGTGATTTAAGTTATCAGTGTGATTTCAAAGGGGCCAAACAACTATGTGATAACAAATGGCTTTATATGATTACTATCATTAAATGAAATAAAACAATTTAAAATCAATGCCAAGATTTCACAATTTCTGCCAGGTTATGCAAACTTATGAGCATATCTCTAGATATGCCATAGGAATTTCAGTCATTGCAGGTTCAAAATATAAAGTTGTGTAAGGTAAATAATTTGATACAGCCTTCTAACTCTTTCACTGAAATCTGAATAGATATGCAAATTATCATGATGTATCTTGAGATAAAGTGGCGAAACGGCCAAAAGGCAGCCCCAGGAGCCGCAGCCTGCGCCCCGCGCTGCCCAGGAGCCGCAGCCTGCGCCCCGCGCTGCCTGGCGGTCGTTGCCGCCAGCCCCTCACGCTGCCCGGCAACCGTCACCGCCCACGGAGGACTGGCCGCCAATGACGCCGCCCACGAAGGACTGGCCGCCCGCG
>JACXGJ010005175.1:0-40182 GCA_016801105.1 Esox niger
CAAATCCTCAAACAATCCATGTTAATTCCAGGTTGTGAGGCAACAAAACACGAAAAATGCCAAGGGTGAATACTTTTGCAAGGCACTGTATAAAGGTGAAGTCAGGTCTGTCTGAGATCGGATCTCCCGCTTCAAATTCACACATAGGACTCAAGTACAAAGGCAAAGGGTATGCATGACATGGATTTCATGAGAGATCGGTTTAATTCATAAAACGCAAATGGAACAGATTTAGAAAGTGGGCTGACTAGGCTTTGAAATAGGGAGCAGGGGAGAAAGACAGGCACCAACATTCACAATGATGTTATTACAATAATATATTCTTAGGCGGACAAACTGGCATTTATGAATATTGATGGCTACTTATTTTTATAATTTTTGGCTGATTATTTCTAGGCTGATCTCGACTAGTCTCAGAAAGAATTTAACAGTCTCCACAGTCCGAGACCAAGTCAAGACCAAGTACAAATGGTCTCGAGACCGGACTCGATTACTACAGCTCTGACAAAAATAATACAATTCTAGCATTTACAAATAATGACAGTGAAACTAAACCCAAGTATGGATTCCTGTAATACATCATCCATAAACTGCTTACAGGATAAGGACATCAATGTACTGTTTTCTAATTTCAGTGAACCAACACTTCAAAAAATAAATTGAAATTGGTTTCTGACTGAGAGACTGATGACTATTTGCTTAAAATATATAATGAAGAATTTATTAAGCTATAATACAGGTTCATGGGTATCTTAACCGAGAAACTATATGTCTTAAAGCCATAATATCAGTACAGTGACCTCCAGAATTATTGGACCCCTTAGTAAAGATGAGCAAAAGGGAACATGTAAAAATATAATTGTTTCCATCACCCCATCATATCATAGAAAATATAAGAGAAAGCTAACCTTAAATTTAGCTGCAATTATCAAAAGACTATTCATGTATATTTTGAGATACTCGATTTTTCATTTCCATAAGCTGTAAGCTGTAATCATCAAGATTAAAATAAAAAAACTCAGCAAATGTGTTACTTTATGCATAAGGAATCTAGAACATATGAAGGTGTGAAAAGTAGGAACTCTTTGATGACCTTTCCGCAATATTCAATATTTTTTGGGATGAAACTGTAAACACAGCAGTGCCAATAATTGTGACGTTTTCTTTCTGAAAAAATATTTATTTGTAGATTAAGAATAAATATTTCTTGGAATAAATTCTTTTTTAAGGGGTCCTGTCATTTTGAAGGGTATTGTAATGTGGAAAGGAAGAGTTAAATATATATTCAATTGGGGCAAGGTACACATATCCAGGCCTAATGTACTTCTGTATTTGGGTGCACTTATGCTATAGCCAAAATATTGGCAAGCCAACCCAGAGAGGTAGCAGTGTATCAGTATTTCCTCTGTGGCTTTAAATTGTTGTGCAGTGCTGTGCCGCTGTGGTCGACAGGGCAAATAGGCTGATGTTGTGGGACCACCAGCACCAGTTCTATTGAGTAAATGTCATAATGCTCCTATGATATCTTCCTATAGGGGAAAGCCGCTTCTGGATGCCTGCAGGTTTGCTGTGTAATAAAATATGTTGGTTGTGATGTATGGCTGTGAGAAGCTAAAATGGAAAATTGAATCACACTAACTTAATTTGTGGTCGGGGCAATCAAATTACTTGTTTTGGCTGCAACGCTGACAATGAATTCATCTTTGTGACAAAGCTGTCACACCAGCATAAGGAGGCGGTGTAGAGGTTGGTGCTCTGTTGTACGTAGATACAATGCAATCCATAAGTATTTGGACAGTGACAAAAGTTTTGTTGCTTAGGCTGTCTACTCCAACACATTGGATTTGAAATAATACCATGCCGGGTTTAAAGTACAGACAGTCAGCTTCAATTTGAGTGTATGTTCATCCATATCAGATGAACCATTTAAAAATAACAAAATGTTTTGTACATATCCCCCCATTTAAGGGTACAGAAACAATTTGGACTGTTGGGTTCACAGCTGTCTTTTATTAGTCAAGAATTGTCCTTATAGCTACATGTCAGGATTTGCTTTGGTAAAAGAGGTAACTAATTAGGGAAGAAGGGCCTTGGCCAAGGAGCTGACCAAGAACAAGATGGTCTCTTAGTAAGAGCTCCAGATTTTGTGGGTGGAGATGGGAGAACCTTCCAGAAGGACAACCATTTCTGGACCACTCCACCCATAAAGGCTTTATGGTAGTGGCTACATGGAAACCATTCCTCAGTAATAGGAATATCACCCAAATTGGAGTTTATCCAAAGGTATCTAAAGGACTCACACATTTTGAGAAACAAGATTCTTTGGTCTGATGAAACTATGTTTAAACTCTTTAGCCTGAATGCCAAGCATCAAATCTGGAGGAAATCAGGCACTGCTCATCACCTGGCCAATACCATCCCTACAGAGAAGCACGAAAAGAACAAACTAGAGCTCCTTGATGAAAACTAGCTCCAGAGTGTTCAGGACCTGAGACTAGGGCAATGGTTCACCTTTCAAGAGGACAACATCCCTAAGCACACAGCCATGACAGGTCTGTTAATGTCCTTGAGTAGCCCAGCCAGATCCTGGATTTGACTCTGGAGAGATGTGAAAATTGCTTTACGGAGAAGTTCCCCATCCAACCAGACCGAGCTAGAAGGGATCAGCAGAAAACTATTTGAGGAGCTCCCCAAACACAGGTTGAAGTGTCATACCCAAGATGACTTGAGTCTGTAATTGCTGCCAAAGGTGCTTCAACAAAGGATTTTGTGAAGGGATCTAAATTCCTATATAAATATGGCAGACTGGTGCCCACCAAGCACAGATGTTAGTATATTCTGTGAAGTGATTTAAAGAATGTAAATAATTTGCATACGAGTCAAACTTTAATTGAGTGAACATTGTTCAAAGAAAGAAAACATAATAAAAAATAAATTTTCATTTTAAAACTTGCAGGCAACATTTATTGGCACCCCTGCATTTAGTACTTTGTGCACACTTCCTTTGCCAAGATAACAGCTCAGTCGTATCCTATAATGTTTAATGAGGTGGGAGAACACAGGAAGGGATTTTAGACCATTCCTCTATAAAGAAACATTCCATATCCTTTACCAAGGCTTTGGTTCTCACTTGCGGACTCTCGTTTAGGTCAGAGGACTGTAATGTCCATTGCAAAAGCCAGATTCTATGGACAGTGAATAATTGTCATGTAGATTTGGAGGAATGTTAAGGATCATTGACTTTCTGGAATATCAAATAATAACCCAGTTTTTGACATGGCTGACAGGTGTTGGCCTACAATCTCTACTTGGATGGAGTCCACGTTGCCATGTATTCTAACAAGGTTCCTGGGGCCTTTGGAAGTGAAAGAGCCCAACAGCATCGAAGATCCAGCATACATTTCCTTTTGTGAATAGCAAACATTTTCCTAAATCTTCCATTTTAGGCTGGATGTGTATATTATTTGTGTGTAGGAAATTTAACCAGACTCTTTATTAGCCAAAACAGTTTGAAAGTGAATGGTTTTGATGACATGCGCTCATATTGACACAGGCTTGACATTGTACAAAACCTTCGGGTACCTGTCTGCAGCTCCACTATCAAAATCAGTGACCAAAAATCACAGAATGCAATCACATTTTATTGGTTTTACCACAGTTTGGCGATCCCCATCATTGATATAGTGAGAGCTATTTACTAACACACACACACATCACATAACCTGAATAGATGTTTGCTTTGGGGCAAAGTTAGAGCATCCATGCACGAAACATAGATAGAAGCGGAAATACACAACCAAGCTGAAGTAATGAAGAAACAACTAGATTAACAACCATAACATAATCACAAACACATGTAGCTTTATTGCTATTATCATCTATTTGTCCAACCAATGAGTCATCGGCAACTGAACAAATGATCCAGATCACAGGCACAATATATGCAATGTTTTTGCAGCCAGAAATATGTACACCCTTGCACTATTTATAAAACGTTTTCAGTTTCATCAAAATTAAGTCGAAAAACTAAGAACGTGCCCTTCCACACACAACCATTCACATTTCCATATTGCATTTTCTAACTTTTAATATTGTAATATAGAAAAAAATGATAAACAGCATGGACATAATTATTGGCATGTATATACTTTTTTCACATTCTTGGGCAAAAATAATTGCTGTTAAAAGGTTCTTATAAGCATCAGTAAAGCTTCCTGCCCTTCCTGCTCTACTGGCAACTTGGCCCACTCTTTAGCTTTTAATGGCCCATGTTCTGCAATGTATGAGGGGTGCTTTTACCAAACCGCTGATTGCAGCTCTCACTACAGGTTTTCAATAGGATTAAGATCGGGACTAATTGCTGGCCACTTCAGAACAGTCCAGAATATGATAACAAACAGTCAGTTGTCTGCATAAGATTCCACTCTCTTTGAATGCCACTGAGACATCCCTCTCTCTGTCTCACCAGTACAATCACTGCCCACCACCATTTCTCTTCCTCTTTTCTTCACATCTCTTTTTCTATATATGGAGAAATTGTTTCCATTCTCTAGGGAAAACAAGCTCCTATAAATATAGCCTTGTTTACCCCTTTTTGTTGTGTCTGCCTGTCGGGGTCCTGCTGTGACCAGCCTACGGCTTTGCTTTGGTGGAGTGTCACACTCCATGTCAGAACACCAAGTAATAGAAGAAAGCTAGTCAAGACAAACTATGGAAGAAAAAACAAAGGCATAGAGACAAAGAGACAGAGTGGAGGTGAGTTAGATCGAATGGAGTGGTCCTCCTGTGATGGTGGCAGACATGCAGGCTGATGTCGTCCCCCTCGGTGGCCAGTTGTCACTATAATGACGTGGAAGTAACATGTACTCCCTTTATCTTCACACTCAGCCACTTCCATGGCTTGGGCCTTTGTCTCTCCAGCTACCTCTCTCATCTCTCTTTGGAGCGTAACTCTCTCTAAGTGACTAATTGATCCTTGGAGACAAGCTTTTTGACTTGAAAGTGGAGTGTCTGGTAGCCTGGATATGGAGTGCCTGATAGCAGGTCTAGCATGGTTTTATAACCCTATATCGCGGTTAGAAGTTGACGTCTCAGACTAATTCATTAGTGTAAAAAGACATTGAATGCAGTTATTGTAACCTTACCAAACTGCCTGTTTCCTGAGCTCCTTCACAATTAAAACTGAGAACAAAAAGGATGTAGATTAACAACATTACAAGTTGCATGTTATAGAAAAACCTGTTGCAGAGGTAAGAATGACTGCAGTCTACTGTGTATGGGTGCATTATTGGTTGGAGCAGGTTCTGCATATGAATATCTAGGGCAGATTCAATTAATCAAAGCATGATTCAGGCTCTTCACAGCTAAATTATTGAGTCATTGCCATTGGATGACTCAGGTTTTTTTGTCACATTTTTGTAAAATTCTCTCCCCAATTTTGTGATATCCAATTCGTCTTTAAGGCACTGCCCAATTTTCACAACTCACAGCTGACTAATTCTCCAAAGCACATCTGATGTGGTTCTGGTTCTTATCACACTGCCCACTCAATCAGGAAGTCAAGGATCTAGTCATGACAGCAGATTTAGAAACAAGCTTTTTAATTTTTAAAAACAACTGAAATACTCACCACATTAAAATGCTGTGCTTTGCAAAAGTATTCAAACTTCTGACCATTTCTCCCATACTACTGAATTAAAAATATTACCTAAAGAATTTAAATTAGAACAGAAATTAGACTTGCTAAAGCAAGTCCCACAACGTCATTTAATGTAAAGTAAAAAAAATGAAGGGTTTAGTTGGAATTAATTATTTAATTGCAAGAAATACATAATTTCAGAGGACAAGTAAAATATAAAAAATGGAATGTGCAAAGAGCTGGAACAGGTGAGGCATTCAAGTCTAAACTGAAGAGATACCTCTGCACACTTGCTTTAACCCAGAGCAATAGTATCTGGTATCACACTGTAGATAATACAAATACATATTAACATTGTTATCCCTCCTCACTGTAATGTCCATCTGGTCATTTGGTTGCTGTGTTGCAGTGATTAACAATACCAGTTGTCAGTCGTGTTCGACCGGGGGAAAAGGGGTACTATTTATATAGCTCCCTAATGTGTAGAGGAGCCCTAGAATTTGTTTTTCAATCTAGAATAAAGAGGGAAGGGGACAACTGAAACCGCCTATGTACAGGGCCCAGAATATTGCGCTACACCCCTGCCTATAGCGCAAGTCCTGTGGTATAAGCTTATTGTCCAACAAAGGCTTCTAGGCATCCAAAGCTTCAGTCACAAAAAAATCTGTAGTGGCACTGTCAAAAAACAATTATCTTTGAAATGTTTCTCTACCAGTATACCAACCAACTAACCAATCTATCACATTTTAAAGCCTTTGTATTAGTAGTCACCAAGTACTTATACAGAATCCCAGCAAAAAACAACAATTAGCATGCAGTGCAGAGGCACAGTGGACGTTATAACTATCCATAAAGGCAGTATCCTGGAGAGGAAACAGAGTCCAGAGGGGTCCGCTTCTGGCTGTGTAGAAGAGGCCATGGACATTAAAACAACTCTTTTTCTCCATCCAAACCCAAAACCCCATTGTTCCTTCCAAGCAGCCCTTTCCCCCTCTCTGATACACCCTAATCACTGAGACTTACAGAGAAATCTATTACCAGTCCTGGCTGAGAGAGCAGTGTTTTCACCACAGTGTCTGATTGATGACACACAGAAACCATCTCACACTCTGATGCCTTTTACAGGCCCACTGTAATAATAACAGGAAATGTAATGGCTGACCCATTTGGTAAATCAGGGCTCAGAGACAGCGATAGTCTTGTCATTGGAGGATGGCTGAGAGTCAATGGTTTAGGCTGATCTTAAAATACAGTGTTTGATTTTGAGTCCAAACTATTTAAACACATTGATTACCAAGTAGCTATAATCTGTTTTTTAAATCAGGTTAAAAAAGCCTTTACGTTTAAATACCCCCTAATTTCATTTTAGTACCAATAGGTTAAGGTAAAGGCAGGAAATACAGCTCCAGGAAGAGATTCAGAGACCACTTTACCTTTTTCTTTCCTTTCCCCCCCAAAAACTTTGAAAAGGAAAATTCTGAGTGAAGAACAGAAGCGTTCAATTTGCAGTGGTCTCTTAATTTTAACGGTTCTGTTTCTCACTCAAACATTCCTTTTCAACTTATTTGGAAAGGAAAAGGTGCAGTGGTCTCTATATTTTTTCCAGGGCTGTGTATTATATGAACTGCTATATACAGTGTTCAAAGAAAATTCCTTGTTTCATATCTGACTGCCCTCTAACTCCCATTATCTAACAGGGTAAAGGATGCAAGTCAAACATATCTCTCTGCACACAGCTAATCTGCTGTCAGGTTCATCAATACTGGCTACACCAGACTGCACATAGGCAGATCTGTTACTCCCTGTTACTCCCTGCTAGTCCTGCATTAACACTCTAGTCCATGGCTAGATATTGAACTCTCTGATGCATCAATACTACTCCTCTGTCTTCACAGTTAACCACTTAAAAGAGACAAGAGATTAGAATTCCCACAGGCAGCCACTGTAATAGAAGAGTTCTTAAGAGTACAACAAGGTGGAGATCACTGGAAGTTGACCAAAATCAAACAGCCCACTTGATTTAACCAGCATACAATTGCAACCAAAGCAAGGATTACTGCCAAAGCCTGTCCATAAACTGCAAACAAGATGAATAAACCAATATAATGTAATTTTTTGGTGAATTCTCCCTTTAAAATAAAATAGGGCAAAGTCATTATATACACCAATTAAAAGTTTTTTTTCTGAAACATCAGATTTTTTTTATCCCTAATATTTTTATGAAACACTGTAGTGTAACTGAAATGTAACTAAGATTGGTCCCTGTATTAGCATCAGCGTATATCTTGGTAAACTAATTATACGTAACCATCATTGGCCACCCCTTGGTTGTGTTTTAGCCCTCTTTGCAAGCCATATTTTCAAAATAATTTTCCCTCTGGTGGCATTTTCACAGAAGCATTTTACGTGGAAAATCAATGTAATCCAACCGAAATAATGACATTCCTTTGTTTATTACAACAAATTTCCAGTGTACTTAATCCATGTATGTAATCCCAAAAAATCCATGTATCAAGAAGAGTGATTATTACTGTGACCTATACTGTACTTTATTAAAGCCGAATTTGACAAAAGAAGCAGTAAGGAGAGTCACTTGTTATAAATTTGAAAAACTGCCGCAAAGTGTTTCGTTTAGTCATGTCAATAACACATTTTTGCAATCTGTATCAGATTTATTACAATTTGGTAGGCTAATTAACAAAAACGTAGATTGACCCTAGTACTTCAAAGTATGCAGAACTTCCTTAAGGAATTTAATCTCCCCTCCCTAAACCAATATTATTCAGATTTTCTAAAGTCAGGGATGTCTCTGGAAGTACAAATCTTAAAGAACTTGACGACTCCAGTTAGGAGAGTTTTTCCTAACTGGAGTTTAGACTTGGACTTCCCCTTACAGGCAGCATCATACCAAACTGGAAGTCATTTTTATATCATTGATATCTCTTTAATATATTATAGTCTCCAAGGTTACCTAATGTGTCTATATGCTGATTACATTCTCTGTGCAGCTGAACCCCAATCCATCATCCAAGTCATAATTGACTTGGTCAATTTATTTGGTACCTCTTCTGGATGAAGAATCAATTGAAGTAAGAGTTAACATTTTAATCTTCTCTTGGAAAGAACAACTTTCATTTGCGATCTCCCCAGACAAATTAAACTACTTCGGGATTGAAATTAAAAGGTAATATTCTACCCTACTCAACGTAAAAATACAATTTTGGCTAACTCTTTCAATGTCCTTGCGAGGAAGGGTTTATGCCATTAAAATGGTTTTCCTCCTGTAATAAATAGACCTTTTCCAAAATATACTTTCCCTAACAACTGGACTCAATCTTTGAGCCATTTAGTGGGACTTATAAAACACACAGATAAAAGATACCTTTTTTAATCCAAGATGGTGGGAGGACTTAGTCTCCACAAACTGTTACTATCATTCACGCGGTCATGTTTTTGCTTGACGCTCCAGCTGTTTTAGGATGTAATGTGATCATTGCCATCACGTTTCTACTGGCACTATGATAATGTTCAATTAGCCTAAGGATATTTCTTCATAAAATTCTATTCTACTTTTTATTTATTGAACCATTATTTAAACCAGGTTTCCCCAGAGCATCACATTCCCTCCACCGGCTTGCCTTCCCACAGTGCATTTAGGTGCCATTACTTCCCCAGGTAACCGGCACACACATACATGGCCATCCAAGTGATGTCAAATAACTCATAAGACCAGATGACATTCCTCCTCTGCTCCAAGGTCCAGTACAGACGCTCACACACCCATTGCAGGCATTTCTGACCAAGAACTGGGTTCATCATGGGCACTCTGACCGGACTACGGCTATGCACCACCATATGCAGCAGGGTGCGATGCACTGTGTTGTGACACATTCCAACCAACATTGTCACGATTTTCTGTAACTTATGCCAAAATGAACATTCTGTTGATTCAGAACAGACAGGATAGCCTTTGTTGCCCAGAGAAGCAGAGACCTTCACCACCCTGCTGAGTTTCCTTTTCTAGGGTGTTCTTAGTCAGAGCCCATACAATCCCCTTTGTCCCTTTATTGCCTCTTAGCTGCTTTTATTGCCATCCTAAGATCATTCTGTGACATACATCCCAGTTACCAAAGTCTGAAGAACATAATTTTTGCATGGCATGGATCTCGTCATTAACCCACAGTTCCGACAGAAAACTCCAGGATGTTCATTTAACCATTATGAGAGGAACAATGCACCAGATGTCTTGGCGTTAGGTTCTGTTCTTTTGGAGTAACTCATTGCCATCACATGATGGTGCATACGATACTACTAACAACATTAACACTCTAATATTACAACAGCAGTTCCGATGTCAATGTGCAATGTATGTAGTACCAATCACCCAAAATACAGAACCACTGCCATACAAAACCACATGCATGGTAGACTGTGATTACATTATGCCTACTGACGCTTTATGCAACTACGAGTTTGAGCAAACTTGTCAGCCCTGCCTTGCCACGCACTAAAACCAGTTATTTAATCCTAAATGTACAGCCATGTGCCTATTGAGGCAATGTGAACCAGACAGCTTGGTAAATGGAAGTAAACTGAACTTGGAGGAATCGTGCCAATCCGACCGTCATTGGCCACTTAATCCAGCGCACATAGACCAAGCATTTATTATAATTTAAACATTGCCTGGTAATTCCCCAAAACAGCATGATCAACCAGCTGTCCTGGGAAATGTAAATAACCCACTAATGTCGGTCCCCTAATAACACCAGAAGAACTTTCAGACCAGCATGAGACAAAAACCCACCCAGCGTGTCACCGAGCAACGTGGAACAGCCATCTCCGTAACCCAACATGCAGTTCTTAAAAATAAAATACCCCCTCCAACCACCTGCAGCTACCGCAATTACATAGCGAACATGAATAGTACGACCCAAGGAATGCATGACGCAACCCTGTCAATAATGACATCGATCCTACCAAGAATGTAGTACACATATAATCTAACAGTGTCCATAGCATGAGTGAAATTTGGAGATATGGACAGCAACATAAACCGATAAACACTGCATCGCCCGTGGGGATAGCACAGGCCTAATGTTCCTTGATTCCCGGAAGTGAAAACGCCCAATACAACGAAGAATGTCAGTGTCAGAGCAGCAGATGTTGAGAAGCACCTCAATCGAAACAAACTTCATGCAATGGTATGCACTCAGTCAAAATCCGACGCCAAACTTGAACAGATCCACGGTTGTGGAAGAATAACATCTTCCCACCGAATGCTGTTTGACATCCGTACAGATTCCGCACGGAATCCAGCTCGTTCGCCTTCAGCAGTAAGTCAAAAACCCGTCATGAGAGACAGGGATGGTTCAAGGTTCAATGGTTCAAATTGTTTATTTCTCATTTGCAATAACAAGTTATGGCAATAAAATGCTTGGTTTCCCAACTTCCGACAGTGCAGTTAAAAGTTAAAAAAGTAACAGAAATTATAATAGATGATAACACAAACTACCAATAATAGCACAATACAAAAACACACATTAATAATAATAACTACACAACTGTACAACCGTAGTGCAATGTAAAAGTGACAGGTGTGCATAAAATGATTGGAAGATGAGCATGATAAAAAGTGACAGGTGTGCATGGGACTATGGATGGAAGGGAAGTGTTCCTGAATTGAGCAGCCTTACGGCCTGAGGAAAGAAACTGCTACTCCTGTACTCCAGTAACTTCTGCCTGACGGCAGCTTGGTAAACAGTCCATGGCATGGGTGGTTGGGATCCTCTTCCTACACCTCTCTGTAGAGATCCTGCAGGGATAACAGTTCAGACCTTGTGATGTGCTCTGCTGTTTTAATCACCTTCTGAAGTCCTTTACGGTCGAATGCGGTGCAGCTGCTATACCTGGAGGTGACAAAGCCAGACAGGAGACTCCCGACAGTGCATCTGTAGATGTTGGTGAGTATCCTGGAATCCAAGCCAAATCTCGTTAATCAACGTAGGAAGAAGAGCCGTTTCCTGGTCTCCTTCACCAAGATGTTAGAGTGATGAGACCAGGTGAAATCATCGCTGATGTTGACACCAAGGAACCGGATGTTGTGAACGATCATCTCCTACATTTTGCTGATATTGAGCTGGAAGTTATTTTCCTGACGCCACAAAGTCAGTGACCTTACCTCATCTCTAGGCTGACTCGTCTTTGTCAGAGATCAGGCCTATGATGGTGGTGTCGTCAGCAAACTTAATGATGGTGTTGGAGACGTGGATTGCCAAGCAGTCGTGGGTGAAGAGAGTACAGGAGCGGGCTCAGCACACAGACCTGGGGGGAGCCAGTACTGAGAGTCAGTGAGGAGGAGTCGGTGTTGCCCGTCCGCACCACCTGGGGTCTGCCCGTCAGGAAGTTCAGGATCCATCTGCACATAGAGGGGCCAAGACCCAGATCCCAGAGCTTCACCGCCAGCTTGTGGGGCACAATGTTTTTGAAGGCTGAGTTGTAGTCAATGAACAGCATTCTCACATATGTGTTCCTCTTTTCCTGATGAGAGAGTGCAGAGTGGTGCGTCAGAGCAATGGCATCCCCTGTAGATCTGTTATGTCTAAAGGCAAACTGCCAAGGGTCAAGTGTTACAGGCATGGAGTCTGTGATGCAAGTTTTAATTATCTGCTCAAAGCACTTCTTAATGATTGGTGTGAGTGCTACAGGGCGGTAGTCATTCATGCAGAGGACTTTTTGCTTTTTTGGCACATGAACAATGATGGACTTTTTGAAGCAGGTGGGGACAATAGGTTGAAGATATCAGTAAAGACAAAAGCCAGTTGGTCTGCACAGACCTTGAGAACATGGCCTGAGATGTTGTCTGGTCCAGGAGCCTTGCGGGTGTTAATCCTTTTTAGAGCTTTGCAAATGTCTGCCCTGGTCATTTGTAAAGCGTAACCACCCAAGCGCACAAACCTCCAAACACTGACTGGCCAATATCAAAAACAGGAGAGGTCTGACAACGAAAACTCCAATTGAGCGATGCAATAACTCAACCTATGTAGCAGATCTGGATATGAACCAGGACATTGACCAGAATGTAAGGTGACCAGATATTTGAAATGAAAAACAGGGACATTTCCAGGTTGGCGGTCAAAATATTGTTAACGTATCCAATGTTACTATCTATGAAGTTTTCAGTTTTCATGCATTTAGTCTAACAGGCACTGTAATAGAAAGAAAACAACTATATTACAGAAGCACTACAGACAAGACTGAACTGACCGATCTAAACAGATATTCAGTGATATTCAGTGATCCTGGTAGTCTGGGAAAGTCCTGGAAAGCTTGTGAAGATGGAATGAATAATGTATACAAAATACAAACATATTCTGGAAGAAAACCTGCGGAAATCTGCAAGAGCCTTAGGACCTGGAACTTGTGAAGATTCATCTTCCAGCAGGACAATAACCCCAAACATACAGCCAAAGCCACACTGGTGGTTTAAAAACAAAAAGGTCAATGTCCTTGAGTGGCCCAGTCAATGCCAGTACCTCAATCTAATTGAGAATGTGGAAAAAGTAGAAAATTGCTGTTCACCAGAGGTCCCTATCCAACTTGATGGAGGTTGAGCAATTTTGCAAAGAGGAATAGTACCTCCACCAAAAATTTACTAAAGGGGTTTAATACTTGTGCAATCCGTCATTGTCTGTTTTGTATTGGTAATTAATTCTGAACAATTTGTAGATGTATTTTACATTCTGTCTTAATGGATTTTTTTGGTTTTGATCAGTGTCAAAAATATAATTCACTTAGACTTTATGTTGTAACAATAAAATATGGAAAATTCCAAGGGGGTGAATAATTTTGAGAGCCATTGCACATTAAATTATTTTCAACTGCCAATTTGTTAAACTATAGCTTGTACACAAGATATTAAACACACAACACAACAAGGAGACTAAGATATAGAAGTTGTTTATGCTGAGTTGTAAGTACTTGCAGGGAACCCTGAGGGAGTCCATAGCCCTAAACGACTTTATTCAGCATCACTCCTCATGGCGCACTTAAGGTGTAGGCCCTGATATGACAGCCAGTGACTTGATGAAGCGTGACTGCCTTCATCAGCATGGTCAGGCCCCTTCACCTTCCATCGTTAAGGAGGGATTGTCTCCCAATGACTAACATTCATCACCACTGACTGACTGGGCCGCACGACCTCAGCAATTCCACAATGTAAACCGCCAAGCCCCGGCCCCCCAATCAATGGAGCCCATTTCATTTGAGCTATTGACTTAAGGCCCCTCCAACTGAGGGTGAAAAAATACAAACAAATTAGAACACGACAAAATATGAGCCGAACGGCAAGGTCGGGTATGAAAACGTGGCTTTTCCGTAATGAACTTCAGAGAAAAAGAGAGGGGGAAAAGGAAAGGAAACAACAGAGGATGAATCAATCGATGCAAACAGGTAATCTAGGACTCTGTCCCAATGTGTAAATGGATGACATTGCAGGAGTAGGCACACCAGGGAAGAGATCAATCTGCAGATTTTTGTTGCTGTGTAATCCTTGACTATCTATAAGTAATTAACCTTCAGAGGGGAAAGAGGGAATAAACAAAGAAAGAGCGGAGCTGCTGTACAGGAATATCAATGAGCAGGCAGCGCTGATGCATTAGGAGTGTGGTCTTATGCTGACAGAACTTGGATACTGCCAGTGTGGACATAGTTTATTCACATCCACATCCGTTTTCTATTTGTTTCCATGGCATTCTCTCCTTGAAGGTAGTCCACAAATGAGATTGGGGTTTGGTGGGCATCTCCTTTAATTTAAGATACTTTTTAATGATTCTAAATAAAGTAAGGTGACTGGTGAAAGAATGTTGTAACTGTTACTCTAATCAAATTACAGTGCCTTCAGAAAATATTCAGACCTCTTCATGTTCTCCACATTTTTTAGTGTTATAGACTACATTTATAATTGCAATTTCTTGACATTCATCTACACACAATACCAGATTATAATGTAAGCGAAATGTTAAGTATTTGTGCCAATTTATTGAAAATAAAAAACTATACAATATCTGTATGCTGACCCTTTACTCTGCACTTTACAGAAGAGGGTTTGGCAGTGATAACAGCTTAGAGTCTTACTAAGTATGCATCTACCAGCTTTGCACATCTGGATTTGGGCAGTTTCTCCCATTCTTCTCTGCAGATCCTTCCAAGCTCTGTCTGATCTGATGGTGAGTGCCAGCAATCTGCGATCTTAAGGTCTCCCCACAGATGTTCAGTTGGATTTAAGTCTGGACTTTAAGGTAGTTTTGGCGAGTTTCAGGTTGTTTTCGTGCAGAAACATTAATCTTTGTCCCATTTTAAGGTCCTGTGTGCTTGGGATCAAGATTTCTTCAAAGAACTCAGTATTATGGTCCTTTCATCCCTCCCTTAATCCTGACCAGTCACCCAGTCCCTGACACTTAAAAGCATAGCCATGCCATGATACTACCCCCACCATGATTAACTGTAGAGACGGTATTAGTCAAGTGATGAGGGGTACCTTGTCTTTACCAGACATTTGTTTTCACCAGTGTTTTTGACAAGTGTCACCAGAATGTCTTAATGTTTTAAATGCCAAGCTGGCTTTAAAAGGTCACGCACTTGTATCTACCTGGAACAGACACCTAGAAGAGGACACACATCTGGATGCAGCTCCTCTCTAGGTTTATTCCAAGTTCCTTCCATTCTAGGGAGTTATTCCTAGCCACCATACATTTTTAAAAGCTTGCTTTCTATTTACTTTTAGCATTACCCAAAAACATGGCATGTTGACTAGTGGTTAGTAGGAAGAATGGCTATGTGCTCAGTTACAACTGCAAATGTGAAAAAGGGATTTATAAAATACATTTGAATTAAATAAAAATACAATATACATTTCACACTGGAAACCAGTTTGTAAACCAGTTTCTGCAGTTATATTACGTACAGAGCTGGACTGCCATCTGTGGGTAGGTATGCTTAACTGCTGTGTCTAGTTTTCAAATAATCAATATGAATTTAGCCTACTGGATGAAATAGAATGAATAGATTGGATAAACCACTGACAGGAAGCAAAATCCAGACATACAAAGTTAGTCAACTGGAAAAAATAAGATATTTAAAATATTGAAATTAGTAACAACCAGGAATGCAAAACATTTCATAATTTTGGGACCATATAAAATAGAGCTCCATTAGTTTCAGAATGATATAGTGGTTAAGACAAAAACAAATAATTTATTTCCTGAGAAGTTTGTTTTGAAAATAACAGGTTTTAATCTTACACTGACAATATGCAAATGCAATGACCGCTTAAGCCAATAAACATCATTGAGAAAATAATAAATACAGCACAAGACTGGAATGAATCTATTTTATCCCATTATTTCCAATTCCAAATTTTGTAGTGTACAGTTGTGGTAATGGCCTTTTCACATTGCAGCAACTGCCAGCAGGCTTGGGAAAGCAGGAGACTGGGAGGTCCCGCCAAGCTGTTCTGTTTCTTATCACACTGCTTGCTCAACAATGCCAAAACCTGCATGAATTAAGGAGGATGTTTTCTGGCTAATGATTATAACTACGCTTGCAGGCACCCAACACACTATAGGGAGTCACAGGACTGTTCATATGTAAAGGCTTTCTCTTCCAAACCCTTCCCATTAACCTGGGCAGTGCACAGAACATTCACTGCATTTACTCAGGATCCCCAGGCACTGAAGGTATGGTACTCCTCAGACACAATCCTGGGTTGAAATAATGCTGAACTGCGATATAAGACCTTAGAACAGTGTTCCACAACTGTTTTGGCTATGGCATTCAATTATACTCAGCAAACCCCATCCGTAGAAGTTTACATAATTTATTGGCATGGAAATATGCATTCATTATCATAATCTTAAACCAAATACTCTAATTAATTTGCCATCATTGGACACCCTTTAATGATGTTTTAAGTTAATAAAAGAAATACAGTACATTATTCAAATAGTCACATTAATACACACACAGAGACAATGGCCTATTCAGCTCTATTTAGTAGATGCAACAAGTAAAAAAATCGTCAGTTTGAACTTGTTACAAATATGGCCACCATAGAAAGCATCTTGACGATGACAAAAAAACTAAACACTGCGTAGCGCTTCTACTTACAGCCAATGCCTTAAGTAAGCACCAGCAAAAAAAACGTTTGTTACCTTGTACATAGTTTAAGCTGTGACCTTCACATGGCAATACATCCCGGGATTGAAAGCTTAATGACTAATTACTTAAAGGTAAGGATTTGGTGCAAATTTCATTATCCAAGGCATCTTTTTTCTTGTTTTAAATCAGCACTCCAAGTTCCCCAATGGTTCCTACTTTTTTCTTGTTTTAAATCAGCACTCCACATTCCCCAATGGTTCCTGCTTTGAAAGTATACAAATGAGGGAGCTGAATTGGAAGCACTTAGATAAGTGAATGTATAATGCTTGAAACCAATGTCAGCCTGGCATCATTTGATAAACAGCTTTGGAAATTAAATTCCTTGAAACTTAGTCATGGACCATCTCTCATGACTTTCTCCCCTCTCAGTACACAGTTTCCAAGTTAGTTCATGGTTATGGGATGAAAATAAGTTGTGTGAGAAAGTGTGACCACAAGTTTGATTGCTAATATCCTTTACCAAAAAGGACACCTGGGGATGAAAAAGAAAAACAATTTAATGACTACTGTTAAAATCTTCACCAACATAATACTGCTAATTTGTCTGTCTGATCTTTATGTTGGACATGTATAGTTGTCTTGTCAGGCATAAATGTGCTGAAACTAACTGTCACTGATGGTAAAATGTAGCACCAATGCTAACAGTACAACGGTAAATGCTATTTAATAACAATGCTAGGCTAACTGACACTAAATAAAAGTACAGAGCTAATTGATCCAAATTAACAGTAGGCTAACTGATGTTAACTAACTAACAAACAACAAATCAATACTAACCATCCAATATAACATTGGCACAGGTTCTCGTGCGAAGTTGCCTGCTTGATGAGGAGCTCCACTTGGGTTGGCACGTCCAGAGTTTCATCGTGTGAGAAGTCTCGCCCTGAAGACCACAACACATACTGTATAAGTAAAAAAATACTACTATTCTATCATCTTCTTCTAACCAACACAACCAAACACAGACATGGGAATGCACATTCTGAGTATTTATCTTTCTGGAGTGGAGTTCTGCAATGATGCATGCTTGCAACCCTCCCCTACTCTACACCAAGAACTTTCTCCATCCCTGCATCTGTCAGAATTCTTGTTTCCGGATGACACAACTCTGGTTAGTCCCATCCCTGGCCGTGATGAGTCCATGTACCTTAGAGGTATTGATAAGCTAGCGGCCTGGTGCCGTCAAAATGACCTGGAACTGAACAGACAGAACTGTGGAGGTGGTGGTTGACCTCAGGAAATGCCGCTCACATCTGCCCCTTGAGATTGAGGTCTCCGGTGTTAGTTCTCCTCCAGCAGACGGGCAGTAAAGGTAAATCATGAATGAAAAGTCCTGCCACCTGAATAGTTTCACTATCCAGTGACCCTCAGCAACCAGCCATCTGTCCCACAGAGAATAATAAGACTATACTCACCACTTCAAGCCATCGCCACACTGTCAATTTAATAGCAGCACTATACTTATACTATACTGAAACTGTAATGTGTACATTAAATGCAAATGGCTGTATATAAGATAATTTCCCATGATCTTATGTACAGTTCTTACCTCCCATTGTATATACAGTACAGTATATATGAGCTGTTCATAGGGAGGACATATCACAGAGTGCCGGGAAACAGCACTTAGCAGGGATATGTAGGCAATTCACCACAATCCTCAGAGATTCCTTATTGCTATTATAAAGAGGTTACTAACACATATTTGAAACAAAAAAAGGTTGTGTGATGCAAGACAATCAGCATTCAGGCTTTGAACTACTCAGTTTATAATGAAAATTATCCACTGGATGATTTTCAGCCTTGTTTGCAAATGAAAAAACAGTAACAGCAGGCTACAGCATTCTGTTCTCGTTCTAATTTGCAATGTCTTTTGTTGAGTTTAGCTTGTACATGTCCAAACTCAAAAATGACAGTCGTTAGCTTGCTATACAGGTCTAACTTCAACTGCTGAATGCCTGTAACTGCAATTAGTTCATGCTAGCATTTGTTTAAAAAAATCATTAGCACTTATTCTATATTTGCTGGTACATATCTGTAACACCGTAAACCGTGGGATGGAGGATAATCTGGGTAGGTGTCAATGGTTAGATTTTGATTAGATTCAAGCAAATTGTCTAGCAAACTTAATTTATTAACTTCATTAACTTTCTAACTTTTTTGTTAAAGTGCGTACTACTGGCCATTTCTATGTCATAGCAAATGCTATATAGCATATAACAGCATTTATAATGACATGTGTATTTAAATACTTACCCGTAAGTTTGTCTCGTACTCTATTGATAATCTGGATAGCCTTTTTGTTCAGAGCCTCAGGCTGCACAGTGCCATCTCCAACTGATGGGAGAAGAACACAGAGCGATGAGGACTGACAGACTGGCATGCTAATTTACAGTCATTGAAGTCAACACTAGGGCCAATAAGTGAGGATGACCCACAGTCTTCGGTTATGAAACAAATCCATATAAAAACGCATAGAAGTTATAAAACCTGCAAAGTAATGCCACTTAGCGACTATTCATAGCAGCTTTATTATAGTTAAAGTGCAGTCATGTTGACACAAAAGAAATATGCCCAAAATATGTCTCATTGCTAAAAAGTGAGGACCTACCTGGAATTTATAGCAGAAATGTTTATATACACTATATTAGAAACTAAAGGGATATTTAGCTCATTAATATTAAAAGGCTGAGATAACAACTTACGAAAGGAGTGAATCGATTCAGGCACAGTGGTGCCTGTTTTTTTATGTGTGGTCTCGCCAAGGTCAATCCCTTCCAGAACTTCTGTATTGGACATAGCAAAGACGTTACAGAATGCTACATTCCATCATACACATTAAAAATAGAAGAGGAAAACAAAATGCCCATTTTGATCACTCACCAACTGATTGTCCAGCAGTGTATGAGTCTGTTCTAGTCCTGGATCGCTTGTTTCCTTTGGTGTTTGCTGTGAAATAGGGAGATCAGTTGTTAACTGGGTCATAATTACATATACATTCTCACCCATCAAAGCAGAAAACACTCCAAGGATTGATTTAACCAGACTCAAAACCAACTAGGTATGAAAGTGGCTACAGTTCCTTACTGTCCATCAGTCTCCAGTTGAGCAGTGGGTCGTAGACAAATGCCTCTAGTACAGCCATGACACTGTCCCTGTGCTCCCTCAGCACCTCCATCACCGTATGACATGTGATCCTGTAGTTTCCATCCAAACCTGTCACCTGACCATTGATTGGTTGAAAAGAGGAGGGATGTTTTACTGTCTGTTCTGATATATAGTTGATTCTTGGGTGCTAGAAGGATTTATTTGCTTTGCAGGGCATACTCTCAATTGAGATGCAAGTGACTTCTACGACATATAGGTCAACATAAAAAACAGATAAACATGAACTACTGATGGAGTCTGAGAGACCAAACCCTAGGAAGTCATTTTTCTCACACCTCCATGGCGTTTGTCAGCATTCGCGTCAATCTGAATGGAATCTTCTCTGGAAACTTCTCTCTTGTCATGGCAACCTAGTGGGAAATCATTGATTAAAACTTGTTTACAGATGCATTCAGCCAGGTTCAGGTAAATCTGACACTCCTGCTCACCTCAAAGCAATCGCCAAAGTCAATGTGGAGGATCTTGCCACTAAGTCTGTCTAACATCAAGTTGGATGGATGCCTACAGAGGATATGGAGAAAATGTGTTTACTATATAGACAATATTTGTTATGATGCCAATGTTTCGAGAGCATCCATGTAGTGTGGAGCATATTATTTTCATTTATTAATAATAGTTCCAAGAACATTCCGGTTCCAATACACCTACAAATCAACATAATTTCCATTTTGAATCATGTGTTATTCTACCACATCTGAACTCTTATTGGTGGAGAGGCTCACCTGTCTCCCAGGCCCAGGATGTAGCCCACCATTGACATCACGGCCAGGGAGCGTGTGTAGTTGGTCCTTCTGTCAAACCAAACCTGAGGGAATATTCAGATGTAAATCATTATGCATTATATCCCTGCAACAGAAAGTATTTCACAGATACTTCAGGTATTTCTGAGCCACCATGAGGAAATGCCAAGTATTGCTGTAATTTTGCAGAAATAACACATGTAATTAATCATTCTTCCAGTAGATCTGATGGTATTGATTTACAATTTTGAAGGATGGTAAACAGGGTTATCTTATACCAGCTGTATGTAGGGTGGTAAACAGGATTATGTCTTATACCAGCTGTATGTAGGGTGGTAAACAGGGTTATGTCTTATACCAGCTGTATGTAGGGTGGTAAACAGGGTTATGTCTTATACCAGCTGTATGTAGGGTGGTAAACAGAGTTATGTCTTATACCAGCTGTATGTAGGGTGGTAAACAGGGTTATGTCTTATACCAGCTGTATGTAAGTTGGTAAACAGGGTTATGTCTTATACCAGCTGTATGTAGGGTGGTAAACAGGATTATGTCTTATACCAGCTGTATGTAGGGTGGTAAAGAGGGTTATGTCTTATACCAGCTGTATGTAAGTTGGTAAACAGGGTTATGTCTTATACCAGCTGTATGTAGGGTGGTAAACAGAGTTATGTCTTATACCAGCTGTATGTAGGGTGGTAAACAGGGTTATGTCAGTCTTATACCAGCTGTATGTAGGGTGGTAAACAGGGTTATGTCTTATACCAGCTGTATGCAGGGTGGTAAAGAGGGTTATGTCTTATACCAGCTGTATGTAGGGTGGTAAACAGAGTTATGTCTTATACCAGCTGTATGTAGGGTGGGAAACAGGGTTATGTCTTACACCAGCTGTATGAAGGGTGGTAAACAGGGTTATGTCTGTCTTATACCAGCTGTATGTAGGATGGTAAACAGAGTTATGTCTGTCTTACACCAGCTGTATGTAAAGTGGTAACAAGGTTCTACCTCAGAGCTCGGGCTCTTGAGCCACAGCAGTTTGGCTAGGTCATCTCCGGCTGTGTTGTTGACGGCGTGCTCAAACACCTCCACCTTCTCCATCAGGGTCAGGTGATCATAGTCTGGAGCCATCTAATAAACATACACACACAACAACTTCAGGAGAGCACAATCTACCATAACAGATAACAAGCAACAGCCCATCTCTTTCTTCTCCATAAGATCCGAATGGACGCTCCCTGGTCTTTACCCTGAGCATGATGCGGTGTTCAATGTTGAGCAGGATCTTCTTCTTCTCCCGGTAGTCTCTGATGAGGGCATGGAGGGTGTCACAATGAGGCACCCAGCCAATCAGGCCAGAGTTGGTGGACAGGGGAATCACAGCGTAGCGCTGGATGCTGAGAAGGACACAAAGACACAATGAAAGGACCAAAATAACTGTGAGTTGGTGTAGACAGCTTGAGAATAAAAATCCTCCAAAGCAGTGTCTCCCGTCTACCTGAGGTTCTTGCGTAGAGAGGCTGGGTCGTTGGCCAGCAGTGTGTTGACCAAGCCAAAGAGCTGCATGACCCTTTCGTCCTGCCGCAGGTCTTCGTGACCTTTCAGGAGGAACATGAACTCATGGCCATTGCTACCTGCAGGGGGCACCGCAACACAACAGTACAGGTCAACTAAACTCAGTAAACTGGTGTAAAAATCAGACTGCACAACTATCAACTTGGTTACCAATAAATGCAACTGTTATTCTACCGTACAGCAGCGGAATACAAGCTAATGCTAGTAGAATGTTAATTCATATTATCCATTTGTTTTCACATTAAAAAACACAGGATTATCATTCCATTATTAGTGTTCGGTAACATTCTGCAGATGCCATGACATCTTGATTCTACGCATGACCCGTAAGGACATGTTTGTCTTCGGGGGATCGTCTGCAGGTGACGCGATTTTCTCACCCATGATGGTGAGTTTGCGAGGCCGCTGCTTGGAGGTGATGACCTGCAGCGAAGGGGCGATGGACTGGATGCGGATGATTGGCTGGTTGGGGTCGTAGGTGCCTGGCACAGCCAGCTCCAGGTCCCTACACATCAGCAGCTTGGGGGACACATACTGCAGCTCCAGGGAGGTCAGCTGGAAAAACAGGAAGGAATGAGGGAGGGAGGGAAAGGTCACTTTCTTATTCCGCCTCTTGATGTTACCAGTTCTAATGATTTCTCTCATTCTCTACTGTCTGGTCGTATCATCCTGGATGCCCTAAATCTCAATGGCTTAGAATGTATAAATACAGGATAGAAAACTATTAATGTTTTTTCTCTGCTATGATAATATATATTTGACTGTAAAAATGTTGTCTGTTGTGGTATTAGATATTGTGTATTATACAGTCAAATGTGGCTTAACAGGAGATCTGAAACATCTAGGAAGCTCTATATTCCAATAATCACCCAGGATCATTGTTGAAAGGATTCATTATTCTAGGACACTGACAAACTAGATATGAGTTTATAGTATTAAAGGGTAAAAAAATCAGGGCTTTGAGAAGAGTAGCAAAAATTATATTAATATAATTTTATATATATTTCTCAGCTCTGATAAAAAGATGGGAATGTGTCAAAGTAAACTACCTACACATTCCAGTTAACCAGCCTTTACTCCATTCACTCAATGTTGAACTGGCAAAACCAACTGCGGGCTGAATTTGAATGACTCTTTAAGAGTTGTACAGTGAAAACATCAACATGCCAAAAGTCTAAAAATGCCATATTATTGCTTTATTTAATAAGCAATATCAGAAAATCCAATTCTGAGCGTGAACCAACCGATAAGCAAGCATTAACAACTAATCACAAAAACATCTACGGTTTATGCTGTAAAATAATTGACAGTTCTCCTGCATAAAACAAATCGAAGCTCTGGGAAGAAAAAACATGTTTCGATGTGCAATTGCTACCTTGAATTACCTTACAAAAGTAACTTCTTTCACATACTGCACATAGATATAAAAAAGGTAACCCCGAGACCAGTGAGCTTTAACCCCAAGTCAAGAGCTTTAACTTGAACTTCTAGTAAACTACAATTGTCCCCGATGTGCAATTTCTTGGTATTGTTGTGTCACCTGTGGTAGCTGCTTGGAAATCCTCCTGAATACGTGGTAGTACAGGTCCCATGCTTGGGTTAGATCCTTCACGTTGCCCGAGCGCATGTACTTCCTGCACCAATCCTGTGCTTCCATTAGGTCCCTCCCGTAGGCCTGTCAAAACACACAAAACTTCTCTTGTTCAGCCATTTTCCAACCATCCAGCCCACCCGCAGCAGACAACATTATGGCCATTTGACTCTGGGTCAACTGTCAAACGCAGAATGGGACAAGTCTATAAAAGGAAGGTAGACCTGGTTGAAGGAGGTCTCTTTGAGGGTCTGCGGGCCCCTCTCCATCATGGCGTGCAGTGGCTCCAGCACGGCAAACATGCCCTTCACGTTGCGCTCGCCGAAGTAAAGCCGAGAGGCCTCCTCCAGGCCTTCGTGCCACATCTCGTGCCACAAAATGGCAACCCTGATGAGCTCCTCGCTCACCTGAAGAGACAGGAAGTGATTTGGGAGGGAAGGTTTTAGGGGGGCTAAGGAAACTTGTCCGTACAGTGAGGTGGTGTGTCCTTGAATGAGGGTTCTGTACCATGATGGCCTGCTGGACGAGGGTGTTGCAGTGCTCACACATGTTCTTAAGGATCTTGTTTGCGGCGTTGTGGCGGGCAGTGGTGGTAGACTTGGAGGCCACGGTCAGAGGGTAGATCAAAGCCTACATCACAAGGTCAGGGACAGAGATGAAGAGAGAAAATTATCAAGTTAAGGTAAAGTACAAGGCATTTGGAAGTGGTATTTGAACCTCAGTCCAGCAGGATAATTACCTGGGGGTGGTACCGTCCGATGTCCGTCAGTAGCTGGTGAATAAGGCGACCTACCAGAGCACGGGGTGTGTCGATACGAGCGATCAGCTGGGGGATCACCTACGAGGGGAAGAAGACAACACACAATATCTGTAAACATGGCTTTTTGTCAATCTGGAGTCCAACCTTCTGTTGAATGTCCCATTTTTCTTTATTAAATAATGATGTCTTCAGGTACTTTTATCATAATGTACATAACATGTACAGCATCGTTCAAATTGTGAAAAGGCACAAAAAAAAACAGAAGCAAAACAGAAATGCTGTAGGTCTACCTGTAGCCAGGTGTCTATCTGAATGGTTTTGATGCCCTCAACCAGAGCCTCATTGACTTCAGGCCAATGACCATAGTCAAACCAGAGTGTCAGGACCCTGGTGAATAAAATACACAAAACAAAGCCTTTATTGCAGATTTATTAACAGGTTCTGACAATCAAATATAGATGATGTGAATTTCAACCACATAATAGAATAACACACTTAAAACAAACTGACATAGAGGCACTAAGTGCTTAAAACATCACAAACGGCAAGTCCTTTCTGCCACCAGAGGGCTTCCTATCCACATTCCTATACAATTCCAGCAGTCAGTAGCAAAATGGTCATGACAGAACATGGAACTCACCTGAGGGTATCCTGGAGGTTGTTCCCCCTAGAGAGCGAGATGGAGCGGAAGAAGCCCTGGACAGCAGGGACTGTGTAGAGCAGTAAGGTCTTGGAGAGATCCTGCACACGCAAAACAAAAGGAATGTGATTGATAAAACCTTGTTCGCAGGAAGCAAGTCTTTCAATTATATGTAGTCAAGAGTTCAAGTTAGTCATTTTCCAATGAACTGATTAAATCATTTTATGATGCTTACTGTAGTATTGGACTCCCAATTAGTCATTATCTAAGTAGCCTCTTGTTATTCTCTTTTTGAATGTCACACCAAGTTGTGGCTAATACAGCCTAACTATCCCATAACATCCTTGGTGACTAAGAAACCTCCTCATTGTCCCATAAACTTCCTCAGTGACTAAGAGACATCCTAACGGTCCCATAGCAACATCAGTCACTAACAGACATCCTAACTGACCCATAGCAACATCAGTCACTAAGAGACATCCTAACTGTCCCATAGCAACATCGGTCACTAACAGACATCCTAACGGTCCCATAGCAACATCAGTCACTAAAAGACATCCTAACGGTTCCATAGCAACATAAGTCACTAAGAGACATTCTAACGGTCCCATAGCAACATCGGTCACTAAGAGACATCCTAACGGCTCCATAGCAACATCGGTCACTAAGAGATATCCTAACTGTCCCTTAGCAACATCGGTCTCTAAGAGACATCCTAACTGTCCCATAGCAACATCAGTGTGAAAAAACAAAGAAGGTGGCAGATGACACACACACAGGTCCCCACTGGAGAGCAGGAGTAAACCCTCATGTCCACCTTTCCTACTAAGTCTTCGCTGTATTCCAACCCTCCTTCTACATGTCAACCGTGGGAACTGCCACCTCACCTCATTGGCCTTCTTCTGGCCCGGTGAGGGCACGGGGCTGTGCTCGTTGCTGTCCACCTCACTGTCACTGTTGCTGGCCTCGCTGTTGGCGCTGGCACCGCTGGCGTGGCGCTGCTTCTTGTCATCCCGTCCCTGGTTCTGGTGTTTGTAGTGTAGCACCGCCTCAAAGTTCATCACAGCCCATGCGTGCCAGGCCTGCGGAAATAGGTGCGCCAGGTCAACGAACAATTTTAATGACATACTTTGCATTTTGTTACAAGATATAAAATGACAGGTGAACATTTTTAGAGCGAGTTCCAGTCTGTTAGCCAATGATCGTCAGGTACACCAAGGGATTCGTGAGATGGCCTGAAGCAGTGGAGCCCTCAAGAAAAGAGTTTCAACAGATGTCTGTCATGTTCTGGGTTATTGTGTAATGAGCTATGAGGGATGTGAAGAGGAGGCTCAGTAGAAGAAGACACTGGCTCTTCCTGCCTACAGGGTGAAACCCTAGCCAAGTATAGTCAACCTTAGAGTTTACAAAAGGGCTGAGGGGAGCGGCGATTAGTGAGGGAGGACTGGAGCATGAAGTTCACAATGTGACTGCTAATGAAGTGACATGGATTAGAGGTCCGAGGTCACTGACCTTGTACCAGTTGCGGTCGTGCTCCGTGGAGTGGCTGTAGTACTGGAGAACTTTGGGGATGGTGCTCTCATTGATCCCCTGCAGACTGAGCTGCCATTCGCCAAGCTTCAGGAAGCACCTAGTGAGGGAGCGAGACAGATCGTCAGCAGATGACCTCCAATGCCCATAAAGCGTACTCAGTATAGGAGATGATCCATCTAATCTCACTCCTGATCTAAAACCAAGCGGTCCTTAGTCATGGCACTTACATACGGATACAGGATTGCTGATCTACACTAAGACACCATGAGTACAGGCCCAAAGCTGCATCGTGGCCCTCTCAGTCGACAGGACAAGCACCGGTGTCAGTAGCTGAGGGTTGACGTGAGATAAAGCTCCTAGTGTCAGGCCCTTACAGTTCTAGTTAGTGTGATGAATGCTTTGCATGTGATGTTTCCAGGCAGTCCTCTGCACGGTGGTGATGCCAGAGACAGAACTGAGACCCGACAAGACAAGACTTTATGGTTACTGGCATGAGGACCGACCTGTGGTAAACTCTGGAGTCAAATTTAAAAAGCCTGTTCTGCTGTGAAAATGTCCCTAATACGTTGGGAAAGTTATAACTTACACTATACTCACTGTCATCGCACATTGCCTTGGGAGCTGGTGTTCAACAGTCTATTACATGCAGGCGTTGGTGCTCACTAGTGCAGTCCATTATGTGCAGGAGAACGACGGGACATTTTGGAAAAGCCTTGCCTGTATTTATCTTTACTTGCTGAAAGGATTTGGGAGGTCTGAAGTGGTTTTCAATGAAGTCTTTTTTTATATCAAAGGGGTGTGTGAGGGAGCATTGTGGTTGGTCTTCCCCATGGGTGTGCTTGCTATATCAATTATCCGAAAAGAAAGAGTCTTGGCATACAGTGAAATAATCGAGTAATGTTTGCATTACCTGGTGTTTTTAACTGGGCGGTTTATAACATGTCTGACAGGAAACTGGGGAGTGTAGCAGATCTCGAGTGCGCTCTGTTCTCTGAGTGTACTTCTAGTAAATGACAATCAGCATTATGTAATGCTGCTGAGTTCTTTTCCATGTGAAAATACAGTACCGGGTCAGTTATGATCTGACAAACCGATTGTCCTCCAGAAAAACACATTAAAATGGTCTGCATAGAGAAATCCTAGAGCCAGTTACCACCAGAACTCACAGACAGGAGGCTCCACGGTTGCACCTCTTATTATGATTAGTGCCTTGTAACTGAACCTGTTGGCAAACAAATAGTGCTTAAGGCACAATAAAACATTTTTCAAGGATGGAGCAAGGCACACCAGGTGTGCACCATTCCACAGCGCCGACCTGTTTTCAGGAAAATGTGTCAGCACGAAGATTACACAGGTGTTTTCCCTGTCGCATTCCACAGACAACAACAAGCCCTGTCTGTAGGTGCAACAGCAAGTCTGAGACAAACGACAAACTCTTGTTTCATGTTTGCCAGTTCCCTCATTGTGTTTGTTCTATTTGTTTTTACAGTAAGAATGCTTGAGTGTGTGCTTGAATGTGTGTGTGTTTGTTGTGTCTGGGCGTGTCCGTGCTTCCAAGATGAGTGGGCTCCTCACCAACAAATATTTTACCGTTGCCTGTGTGCTTGTTTAGAGTAGTTTTAAGGCCAATTTGAAATACAACCTATTTGTATTTATTTGGAGTGTATCATTTTGTGGCCAAAATATGTTTCACATAAACACATCAATAAAATGATGGTCTGGTAAAAGATGTGTGATTATCCTTCAAGTTCTCATCTGAAGTCTGCCCCATGACAGAGAGCTTTTCAGGATCACGTTAGAAGGGTTTTCATCAGGCTATTGAAAATAAAATAACTTCCATTGGCTTTCATATCATGCATTTGCATTCTGAATGCCTCTTTCATCCACTGATAGCATACACAAACATTAATCAGAAATGCATGCAGCAGGCCTCGACTGGGACATGAAAAGTGTGGCGTCGTTGCCAAAACGAGCCGTCCAACAGAATAACACACATCTCCAGTTACTTTCTGCCCACAACAACTGATCCTGTCTCAGCATGCCCAACCCCAGTCCTAACAGAACCCACCAGAACACAGATCACCACAGCATGACCCTCACACTGTCCACCTGAATGCTGGGCATCCATGTGTAATAAAAGGAAGCCAGGTAGTGTAAAAACCCTCCAGCTGAGGAACCAGGCCCAGGCAGGCATGAGACAGGCTGGGGTGTGGGCACAGGTAGGTCATGGCAAATCTCTTGCCAGAGACAGTCCTGAAAACCAGACCACAGCCAACGTTGTCTTGTTCCAATGATAGTTGCTCCATGACAAAAGGGACCATGTGACTACCTCATCTCCTCTGTTAATACAAAGCAGTAGTCATCAAGACCGCGTGTCTTTTAATAAGTGCATTACATAACAGGCTAGTTTGCATCAACTACCATCACTAGAAGCACAGCAAATGTTAAACCTGTGAAATGCACACGATTTAAATGGCAGCTTCCAGGCATAACCGACATTTGACTGATATAGAAAGTTTGTCTGTCTGGCGTGGTCCCACCCTGAAAGACATGTCGTCCCCCTATTGAAGGTGTCAAAAGAGTCTGTCATGGAGTCAGATACAAACACTTATGGGCACCACGCCACGTGAGGTTGAAGAGAAGTAGCTGGATGCCCTCTGGCTGACAGGTGAGTGACTATGTGGAATAAAAAAAAGAGAACACGTCTGGGCAAAGGAAGGGAGCTGTACAGGAGCAACACAACCAGAGTTGGAGGCGTGGAGAAAGAACTCTGTCAGGCACCCTTTACATGAGGGAGAACATGGAAGGCTGGGAACGTGTTTGTGTGTTGATTCTTTTGAAAGCACGCCTCAGTAACAAATAACGGCGTGTCTGACATCATCCCCTGATGTACTTAGACCAGCACTCACCTGGCCATGAGCTTGTGGAGCTCCTGCTTGTGTTGCTGGTCCTCGGCGGCTATGGCGTGCTGGGCCTGTTGTTGCATCCCCTGGACAAAGTGCTGCATGTGCTGGAAAGCTTCGATCTGACGAGAGACAGAGACAACACACACAAAAAGCCACTCACATGAGACCTCATCTCTCCTGACATCAAACAGTCCAACTGGAGCCAAGGCTTTCTGCTGTTCCCCATTACACATACATCTGATAAGTCATACTCAGCTCCAATCTGATTAAATGCAACTGATTCTCTTTCATCCTTCCATTGGGCGGTTCTGATATGTCGCGGCCAATGTTAAGTAGGCCACAGTGTCCTAAACCATTTTGGGCCAACAAAAAAAAACAGATACAACTGGCTGTAGTTTCCAAGGGTTCCTCTTACTGTTTAAATTGTTTTTTAAAACGTTTCCGTCCTACTGAACAGTACAGTGTCTGGCCAGTCCCGGCCCAGAGTGGAGTCAGATAGCTGCTCTCTGGCAGGCCCAGTCTGCATGTGTCATTGTGATTTGTTCCTTGTGAGCTGTGAGCGCTCAGGCAGCTGGCTCCAGCACAGGCCCGCCGCAGGCATCAGCCGGCCAGACACGCTGGGCTCACACCTACGTAAGACCCAAACACTTCTCTAATGAGACCACACTGGGAGACCCCGGGACCTCTGGAACGCGTGGGGCATGTGCGCCGGTGTGTCCAGGCTGTCCTGCGGCTCTAATAGTTCGGCTGGAATGAAGTGACATTTTTCCCTGTAGCCTCTGGCCCCTGGAAAGCTTATGCTCATTATTTCAGTTGGTTTTCTAATAGACAGTGATATTGGGTTGCATAACACATAATAGTCCAGTGTAAGGTATCAGCCTACTATACACATGACAATCCTACCAGGACTGAGACAATTCCTCACAGAGAGACAAAACTTTCAAGTTCTACTCCAATTCAGAGGAAATCTTTTGGATGATGATACAGGCGACTATGTACCTTCCGTAGGCTCTTCCACATATACTTCATGTAGGCGTACGTAACGTGGGGGTGGGCGGTGGGCAGCGGGTGGTCCAGCTGCTTGGATGGGTCCACCCCTAGGAGAAGGACCAGGGTCTTGTGGGCCAAGGCCTGGGAGAAAAGACAGACACATAAAAACACACTAAGGTTGGACAATATAACCATTTGGTGTCATCCTTTACTATGACCAATTCTAACATTTATCCTTTACACCTCTCCAGTGTTGACTGGAGGATCTTTGTGGTGAACACTATGTTGCCTGGAGGTTTGAAAAACGTACATTTCCTCTTCTGTCCCGATTCCCAGATGATTTATATGACATGTATTGGCCTACAAATATACACATGGGACATTTTTAATAATCCACTAATGAATAAATCTAGAAGGCAATTAATGGAGTTCTATCACAGAACCTTTTCTGTTGTTTGTGAAAAGCCTTAATAAAAACCAGGAACGTAATAACCAGAGAGAAAAAATACCATGGTTTAGACTATTTCAACTTGACTGGCGCCACACTGTAAACACCAGAACACAGCAGGGCAGTATATAAGGAATATCACTGTAACTTCGCTATTTTAATTTGATATACAATTTAATTTGACAATTTCAATGAGCAGCTATGTTAGACAGAAAGCTAAAAATAATTTAGGCCAGACAGAATGGAGTATTTCACCAAAGCATGGCAAAATGTATTGACGGCATACAGGTACAGCCATGGAATAAATCTTTCACTCATGTCAATGCATGGGCTTTAAGATTTCCCAGTCCAAATCCCATATGCGCATTCACAGCAGTGTTTCAATATATTAGACAATTGGTTTTTATACATTTCTATATTCTCAGTTCGCTTCCTGCTTTTAACACAGTTGCTTGGCCAGTATGTTCCTGGTTGGATCCATATAGCTACAGTGCCTTGCAAAATATTCACACCCCTTGGCATTTTTTGTCTTTTGTTGTCTCACAACCTGGAATAAACATGGATTGTTTGAGGATTTGCATCATTAAATTTACAGAACATGCTCACAACTTTGAAGATGTCTTTTTTATTTATTTTGAAGCAAACACAATAGGACAAAATGACAGAAAAAGTAAATGTGCATAACTATTTAGCCTCTATGAGCTTGCCACATCTTACCACTGGGATTTTTGCCCATTCTCATTGCAAAACTGCTCCAGTTCCTTCTAGTTGGTTTGTGCTTGTGAACAGAAATCTTTAAGTCTGAGTACAGATTTTCTATTGGATTGAGGTCTGGGCTTTGACGAGCACATTCCAACACATTTACATGTTACCCCTTAAACCACTTAAGTGTTGCTTTAGCAGTGTGTTCGGGGTCATTGTCCTGCTGGAAGGTGAACCTCCGTCCTAGCCTCAAATCATGCACAAAGTGGTACAGGTTTTGCTCAAGAATATCCCTGTATTTAGCAGCATTCATCTTTCCCTCAACTCTGACCAGTTTCCCAGTCCTGGCTGCTGAAAAACATCCCCAGAGCATGATGCAGCCACCACCATGTTTCACTGTGGGGATGGTGTTCTTTAGGTGATGTGATGTGTTGGGTTGGCACCAGACATAGCGTTTTCTTTGATGGCTGAAAAGTTCAATTTTAGTCTCATCAGACCTAAGCATATTCCTCCATACATTTTGGGAGTCTCCGACATGCCTTTTTGCGAACTCAAAACGTGCCATTTATTTTTTTGCTGAAAGTAATGGCTTTCTTCAGCCCAACTCAATGGAGCGTACAGCTCATTGTCGTCCTATGTACAGATACTCCAGTCTCTGATGTGGAACTCTGCAGCTCCTCCAGGGTTACCTTCGGTCTCTGTGCTGCCTCTCTGATGAATACCCTCCAAACCCGGTCCGTGAGTTTTGGTGGGCGACCGTTTCTCTGCTGAGATTTGCTGATGTGCCATTTGGTTATGATAGATTTGATGGTGCTCCTTCGGATTATCAAAGATTTTTTATAACCTAACCCTGACTTGTCCATCTCAACAACATTGTCCCTTACATGTTTGGGGAGTTCCTTGGTCTTCATGGCAGTGTTTGGTTAGTGGTTCCTCTTGCTTAGATGTTGCAGCCTCTGTTGCCTTTCAAAAAGGTGTGTATATGTACTGACAGATCATGTGACACTTAGATTGCACACAGGTGGACATCATTTCACTAATTATGTGACTTCTGAAGGTAATTGGTTGCACCAGAGCTTTGTATGGGCTTCATAACAAAGGGGGTGAATACATATGCACATGCCAGTTTTATGTATATATTTTTCTCATGTCACCAACTTAGACTATTGTGTTCTGATCCATCACATACAATTCAGATTATAAAAGGCACTGTATATCAATGTGAGGTTACAACAAATTTCTGCGTCTGGGGACGATTAACAAAATCTAATGTTTGATGTCTAACCAACTGTTTGGCATTCAGCCGTAAAACCTAGCAACAATGAGATACTGGTTCTTTTCACATTTCCCCATTAATGTACCCCAAAGGGATTTTTAGAATCACTTAAATTAAGGTGTACGTTTTGATTAGACTAACTCTGTCTCAGTGCTTTTATAACCTTGAAAATCTCATCAGGACATGGAAAAGTTTGTCACATCATTTGCCTTAGTTAACCCAAAAATATTGTTGCATGTATTTAGCCAACATTGGCTAGGTGAACTAATCCTAGGTATTTACACATTTATTTACCAAAATGGCAAGGTAGTGTAAGCCTACAAAAACTTTATTTGAAGTGAATCTAAAAAAACCCGGGGAAGAAAGGAATGGTGTAAGAATGAAAAGACACACATTTCCAGTTTTTCATCATGGTTTCATGGGGTTTTACGACTCATAGCTTTTCTATCAATAGGCTATAAATAACTTTGAGAAAGGCTAAACTACCATTGTGTTATGTTTGACTTTCTCATACTCAAATAATGAATGTAACAGATATCTATCTAAAAGTTACTTGAATGGCCAGAAAACTGAACATATAAACAGCGTTTAGAAAAATTGAATGGCAAGAAAACACTTCTAAGCTTAAAAAGACATCCATCAGGGCTGGGAAACCCCCACAGTGCAAGGTAAAAACTAAAGTCAGTTTAAAAACAAAAAAATACCAAAATCTTTGAAACCCGAGCGCCTGCTGTCCAAACCTTTAGCTGTCCCCATGGATGCTCCTCAAAGTTAGATTTTTGCGCTGACCCTATTATCACTATATTAATGATACTGTCCTCATGAATCTGTTATTCTGTGTGTTTAAACAGTTTCAATATCTTTGGATGGGTCATCAGTGAAAATCAGAACTGAATTCTACCTGGAAAACAATTGTTACATAATAAATAAAAATCATGAACAGCTCATTTCCCAAATATTCTAGCCTGGCTAAGGTGTTAAGTTGCAGCTTTTAAATAAAATAAAAATAAATAACCAGATTGAGAGTTATAGGCTCCAGAAACTAAACTCAAGCCAGTTAAACTTTGTTTTTTCATACCTCCCCTTTAATCAGGGGGTGATTTTGACCAAGGGCACCATGTGGGGGCAATTCATGATCAGGTTCAACAGAGAAGCAGCAGACCTTGTAGGGTCTAGACCAGGGTGAATAAGATATTCTCAATCCCATCTTTTTTTTTTACATTAAAGCGTTTCTGGTGCTCCAAAATGTTACGTGGAACTGATTTATTGACTGACGTTAATTTCATTTACAAAACAATATCAATATTTATAATCAATCCTAACAACTACAATATGGTTTTACAAGTTTACTTGCTTAACCACTAAACATTACCCTGGGTGATTAATATAAATCAGGAATGTTTTAGATAAATAAGTGGAATCGGACCCAAAATCCCTCTATCAGTCAGACACACCTAATTCAACTTGTCACCTAATCATCAGGCCCTTGATTAGGTGAGCCAGGTGTGCTAGTTCAGGTCATCACTGTGAAAGTGTGGGGAACCCTAGGGAAGGTTTGAGAACCAACAGCTTCCCTGTCACCTTCCGAACCATATGAACATACAGTATAGAATCCCCAGGTTTTATCGGGCCTGTTTGAAACCTGTGTTAAATAAACCACACTACTGTCGAGGGAGCATCTAACCACTGAATCCAACTTTAAAGTACTAAAGGAATTATTTTGCCTTTTATGCCCACAAACACGTTCTTTGCTCGACTTTTGATGTATGCTCCTGAGAGCAAAAACATGATAAAGAGATTGTAGAAGGGTTTTGTTTTGCCACTGGAATGCAGGACGGCTCTGCCTGCACTCTGCTCTAATCACTGACCATAAGATTGGCGTCATGGGGGGAAAATTGTGACAGTTATTATACAGGTTTGAGCTACGGTTTCTAAACAGTGCGGTTTAGGAGGTACTTTACAGTAGTTCCTGTGAGAGTTGAGTTTTGCATCAAAGGAACACTGTCAAACCTGCCCAGCCAATTTCAAATCCAAGAGATTTGTTTTTTTCCTATAGAGTTATCCCAAGTAAAAGTTAATATATTACTTTTATTATATTAAATATTTTACTTTGATTATATTAAAATATACTAAACAGAGTGGAGTTTTTTTGGAACATGCTTTTGGTTTTGAAGAGTCTTCTTTATCTCAAGGATATACTGAACTGAATCCAGTATAAGCCATGCTATACTGGCTGTATATAACATTACCTCTGGCCTGATTGCTTAACTAGTCTTTAAGGTGTACATGCAAAATTATTCATGAGTAACCTATTCTGTTACCTCACAAATGAAGAGAAAAGATTATTCAAGACCTACAGAAATTGAGCAATGGATTATAAGAAATATCTAAAAACCCTATTCTTTTTAGGGCACTAATGTAAAAGTCTGAAACCAGGGAAACAGTAGTAAACCAGCCTGGTAAAGGACTGGTAAATGCACAGCAAGGAAAATTGTTCAGGAGACAAAGAAGAATCCTAGGGTCAGAGCTGGGGAGCAACAGAACATTGTTGCATCATAGGGTCACAAAGTCATCAAAACTACAATTTGACATAATGTCCAAGGCAAAAGTCGATTTGGAACTGTTGCCAGAAAAAAACAGAAGCAGTGGGATTGGCATCAGAACAAGGATTTGTGTGCAGAAACAAACCTAATACCTACTGTAATATGGTGGTGGGTGTTTGATGTAATGGGGCTGTTCTGCTTCATTGATTCTACGAAGTACCTGGTCATTTAGCCTAAAACTTGCATCTGCCAAGAAGCTGAAACTTGGCTGCAATTTAATCATTACAGTTGTTGCCAAATACCACAAAACAGTTAAGTGTAAAAGCCATTTTGAAAGAATACACCAGTGAATGCCTCTACACCAGTGAATGCTGTCGTTGTTTTAATGAGTGTAAGTTCTTTGTTAAACCTGGTCAAAACGTTACACTTGATAGAACAATGGGCCTGACAAGAGAGTCTTAAATCATGATTTTATAGGCTCCCAAATGACAGGCAGCGCACCAGTGCAGCCAGGAGTTTAAATCCTAGTAACGACACACTGAAAGTCCCAGAGACGGTACAAATTGGCTCAGTATTGTGTGGGTTGGATGGGTAGAATGTCAGACAGTCCTGCCGTTATACCGTAATTGATTTACAAGGTTAACTGGCTGATGTGGGACCGGTAAAGAAAATAACCCCTACTAACACGACAGTTTTGAAGCATTTGGCATCTCTAGCCGAGTTGCTTGTAAACTCACCAGACGTCCACTCTTTCCACAGAGGCTGGCGTACTTAAGCCAGGTCCTCATGTCCTCGTGGGGGTTGATGACCAGCGAGCGAACCATAAGGATCCTCTGCCAGTCCTCCACAATCCGCTGGCAACCCTAGAGACAAATAAAAAGAGACGTTGATCAAAAATACAATCGGATGCATTTGGTAAAGCTCTTAACTTCAGCAGTTGTCACAACTGCTTTACAGGAAACCCAACCACACTTGAACACAGTAAACACACAGACTACCAGAATAACTAACAGTGAAATAATTTACTGTGAAGGTTAGGGTACAGGACCAAACCAAGGGGCAGTGAATTTGATTTTGGAATACCGTAGTCTGTGCAATATATTTAAATGTGTAAGACAATGGAGTTATGTGAACAGGTATGGAACCTGAGGGGGTTCTTGCTAACAGGAGGTTGAAATGACATTAGTGAAGTGACATTAAGGGAAAAGGTTTATACAGCTCCCTTGTCGACCTGACAGGGCATCTATTTAATAGACACTAAATAGATGTAATTATGAAAATGTTTGGGTTAGTGTCTAGGCAACAGGTATGTTTGTTTGTCTGTATGGTGTGATATTTTCTCTCCTTCACTCTATTTGCACATTACTACAATACTGTATATAGCTAATAAGTCATTTAATCCTGAAACTGGAAGAATGAAGTGCAGGATTTCATGCAGACTATAATGCTCACCACACCTACTTTCTCGCTTCAATATGGCGTTCATTACATGTAGTGACCTGACAGAGGCCTAAGAAGAATCCAAGGGTTGTTTTCATTTGCAATTAGGATGGTAAGGGAGCTAACTACACACAAAACATCTATTTATTTTGTATTCCGCCAATTTACAGAAACGACCTGTTTGTATAATGCCAACGTTGACCTCATATTCCTCAAGAATGGTGCTTTTGGTGCTTATTTATTTAATCTTTCAACATACTAAACATGATTTAACACAGAAACTACCAGTTAAATAATCCCAACCATTATAGATGTGATGAAAGAAAGAGTTTGGAAAAGTTTAACAAGTGCTACAACATAAATAAGGAAAGTTTAGTAGGTTTCCCATAGAGGATTAAGTTCATGTCTCCAACCGTCCTACACTACCCACCATAAGACTGCACTTGTGAAGCTAACATATGACCTTCTATTGGCTTCCAATTGTCCGCATTGCTTCTTGATCTTAGTGCTGCTTTTGACACTATTGATCACTTTGTTCTCTTAGAGTCTGGAAACCCATACTGGGCTACTTGGACACATTCTAGCCTGGTTTAATCTAATGAATCTGAAAGATATCAGTTTGTATGTGTGGATGGCATGTCCTCTGACAAATATAAGGTATTTGTAATATGGAAGCATGTATTTTAGATATTAGGAAGACGATGATGGAGAACTTCTTGCTTTCAAACTCAAAAAGAACAGAAATGCTTATTTTAGGACCCAAGAAACATAGAGTTTTGTTGGAAGAATTTACAGTGAACCTCAACGGTTGTATGGTCGTATCCCAACAAGCTGTGAGAAACATTGGCGTTACCCTCAACCCTGACCTCTCCTTTGATAAACACAGGAAATATCTCAAGAGCTGCTTTTCTCAATCTTCAGAATAATACAAAAATGTGAAACCTTTTATTAAAAACTGAAACTAATCCATGCACTTGTCACTTCTAGATTAGATTACAGCAATGCTTTTCTCTTTACTAACCCTGATAAATCAATAAACAAGAATCCTAACTTGAATTTGTTTTGTATCAAATTACTCCAGTACTAACCGCTTTACACTGGCTGCCTGATAAGGCTAGGACTGATTGTTAACCTATAAAGCAATACATGGACTCGCTCCTACTTACCTTGCAGAAATGGTTCTATCAAACATACCTACAAGTAACCTAAAATTGCAAGAAGCAGGCCTTTAAAAAGTTCTAAACAAACAGCTGGAGGTAGGGCTTTCATAGAGCTCCACTACTGTAGAATGATCTGCCAATACAGGTTAGAAATGCAGACTCAGTGCAAGTGTCTACTAAAGACTCATCTCTTCAGCATGGTCTATGATTAAGTGCAGTCCAGGGGTGTCAACGTGAACAGAAAGGCTTGATACTGTCCACCCTCGCTGTCTTGCCAGGTAGGCTCTCATCGCCACTGGAATGCTCTCTCTCCAATGCCATTCAGTGGCAGTCACTGGCTTGTTGTTGTCTCTCCGTTACGCCCATTGTACAATTAGAGTGAACTCTGCTGGCAATACTCAACCCTCATTTCAGGGTGGTTGCAGCTGGTTGATGTCCCTTTGGTTGATGCTTGGCAATGTGGGTGGATTGACTCTCTGCCTGTTGGGCCCTGTCCAGGGCATCCCCCTGATACGGCCACAGTGTTACTGGACCCCTCTGTCCCAGTCCCAAGGTTTTACGCTGCTATTTTAATGCTCTGGGGGGGAGTAGCGTAAGTTATTCTTCTCTATTCTAAATCTGTGTAAACCTCAGGAATGCACTCTCTAAATGTTCTTGTCTCCTGCTCTGTTCAAACTTAGGAGGACATGAAGTCTTGGGCCCACACCTCCACCGCTACCTGGCCAAAAGTTGGGAGAGTACTTGGTACCAGATACTTTTTTTAGTACCTGCTTCAACGAGGTTCCAAGAAAGCGATTTCAAAAGGTGACGTGAAAACATGGAAAACTTCTGATTGGACAAGTGTGACACAAAGCGTGCAGCAAAGCAGTCACAGGAAATGGATTCATGAGACAAGAACGGTACATCTTTGCAGGTCTATCCCAGGAGTCCTAGTATTGAAATTTCAGTGCCATTGCATAGGACCAGACTCGTAATTCAAGTGATTGTATTTTCATAAAACTCCTCTTGGTTTGGACTTATGCACTGGCATTGAAATCGACTTGTTATCCCTGTGAGAGACCCAAAAAGACGCACTGTTTTGTAGCCTACAAAAGGACCTTGTCTTTACCCTCCACTGGGTTTTTCTATAGGCTAACCGGCATGCATTGCACTGGTCAAAGTAGTAATGTCAAGCCAAACAGAAGCAGTCTACCATTTTAACAATTTTTACAGTCTGCAATGTATTAAGACAAAAGTTAGCCTACTGCCCACACGGGCTTCCTTCCTATGACCTGTACTGCCTAGTGCAGAGATTTCAAATTGATGTGGTATTAGTATTACACTGTACTGTCAAACCATGTATGGGACCATATATCCCTTCACACTGATGTGGTATTATTATTACACTGTACTGTAAAACCATGTATGGGACCATATATCCCTTCACACTGATGTGGTATTAGTATTACACTGTTCTGTCAAACCATGTATGGGACCATATATCCCTTCACACTGATGTGGTATTAGTATTAAACTGTACTGTCAAACCATGTATGGGACCATATATCCCTTCACACTGATGTGGTATTAGTATTACACTGTACTGTTAAACCATGTATGGGACCTTATATCCATTCACACTGATGTGGTATTAGTATTACACTGTACTGTTAACCATGTATGGGACCATATATCCCTTCACACTGATGTGGTATTAGTATTACACTGTACTGTCAAACCATGTATGGGACCATATATCCCTTCACACTGATGTGGTATTAGTATTACACTGTACTGTTAAACCATGTATGGGACCATATATCCCTTCACACTGATGTGGTATTAGTATTACACTGTACTGTAAAACCATGTATGGGACCATATA
>JACXGJ010005176.1:0-40426 GCA_016801105.1 Esox niger
ACATCATCCACACTAATACACACCATGGTCAAATGACGCCAACTCACATCATCCACACTAATACACACCATGGTCAAATGACGCCAGCTCACATCATCCACACTAATACACACCATGGTCAAATGACGCCAGCTCACATCATCCACACTAATACACACCATGGTCAAATGACGCCAACTCACATCATCCACACTAAAACACACCATGGTCAAATGACGCCAGCTCACATCATCCACACTAATACACAGTGTGTGCATGAACCTAATACAGTTAGGTCTGGAAATATTTGGACACTGATGCAATTTTCATAATCTTGTCTCAGTATTCCACCACAATAGATTTGAAATGAAATATCCAAGATGTAATAGAAGTGCAGACTTTTAGCTTTAATTTAAGGGGTTGAACAAAAATATTTTATGAAACATTTAGGAATTGTAACCATTTTCATACAGAGTCGCCATATTTCAGGGGTTCAAATGTCATTGGACAAATTTACAAAATCATAAATAAAATCTAAACTTTCAATACTTTGTCAAGAATCCTTTGCCGGCAATGATTGCTTGAAGTATGGAACGCATCACCAAACGCTGGGTTTCCTCCTTTGTGACGTTTTGACAGGCCTTTACTGCAGATCTCTTCAGCTGTTGTTTGTTTGTGGGTCATGCGGCCTTAAGTTTGCTCTTCAGCAAGTGAAATGCATGCTCAAATGGGTTGAAATCAGGTGATTCACTCAGCTATTGCAGAATATTCCACTCCTGGGTTGCTATTGCAGTATATTTTGGGTCATTGTCCATCTGTAATGTGAAGCACCATCCAATCAACTTAGCTGAATCTGAGCAGAAAACATATCCTTGAAAACTTCAGAATAAATCCGTCTGCTTCTGTCTTGCGAAAAGTAACCCAGTGCCATTGGAAGCCACACATGCCCATGCCATCACACTGCGTCCACCGTGTTTTACAGATGATGTGGTATTCTTCTCCATACTTTTTTCTTCCCATCATTCTGGTAGAGGTTGATTTTAGCTTCATCTGTCCAAAGTATTCTGTCCAGAACTGGGCTGGTTGTTTTAGATGTTTTTGGCAAATTCTAATCTGGCCTTTCTATTCTTGAGGTTTATGAATGGTTATTACAGAAACAACACGTTCATCACAAACACAGCACATGTTACTATAAATTCCAGTACAGTACCAAAAGTACAGTAATCCATGGAGATATGTACTCCAACAAAAATGTATAGGCTTAGGGGTTAGAATTAAGGTTAGGAATTAAGGATAGGTTTGGATTTAGGGTTGGGATTAGGTTTTGGGGGGGTTAAGATTATGTTCAGGGTTAATGGTTATACCAACGTGTGTGAGTAGTACATTGGCCTTGTAGAGATCTGGTGATGTGTGACAGGCAGCGGGCCCAGCTGATTAACAACACCATAAAGCATTCTGGGAAATAAGATAAACTGCAGTTCTGTTCCTGTTTCACAAAAACTCTGCAGAGTGATGAGGAGGGGGAGATGGAGAAAGTAAGGAGCAACAGACACAGAGAAAGACAGGCAAAGACAGACAGATGAACAGAGAGACAAGGAGGTGGAAAAGATGGAGAGCAAGTTAATATGTAAAAAAAAGTATGAAATTACATTTGTCCCACTCTCTGAAAAAGTGAAAACACTTTTCCTCTCTGTCTTTATTTTTGACACATTTTCTTTCTTCCCCCCTCCATCATCCTGTCTGCCTCTCCCTCTTTCTGCCCTCCCCCTCTCTCTGCAATCCCCTGAGTTAGTAAAACATAGAGACAGAACTGCAGCTTATCTTATTTCCCAGAATGCTCTGTGGAATTGTCAGTCTGCTAGGTCCGATCCCTGTGTCACATTAGCTGATCTCTCTGCAAGGCAAATGTACTTCACACATGTGTTTATATACTATTTAATGATGGCACATTGTGTGTTTTTTTTGGAGTAAACCCAGGCAAATTTGTTGTAGTAACCAAGTACCTACGACTTGTTTGTTTACAACTGGTCATTTGATAGGGAATTGCTGGAGGAGCTATCGTATTGTTAAATCACCAACATTATGTGAATAAAGGAGCTAAAGTGGTGACTGTTTCTCACATTTCTTAATGTCTCTGTTGCTGGATTGTTGCTAGGCTTTAGACATTTTGGGGAAGATAGTCAGTCAGTCAGTTGCTTATGCGGTCCGGCAAAAAGATATCTACACATTAACTCCAATTAGTTCTAAATTATATCATCAGGAACACAAAGAAACCTTTAGTACAAAAGATTAAAATAGGAAATGTTCTGAAATGGTTGTAAGAATGTTATTTAAAAACAATTTTTTATTTAAATCTGTTACTTGTGATGTGTAGCTTTGTTTTCACAAATAATGTGGAACCAAAAACAAATGGCAAATGTGCTTGCTGGTTACTTGCGGATAGCTTTTTTGCATCATATTCCATTTGTATTTATAAGCATTACCTCATATGGTATAAATTATTGGTATATTGCTTATTCCATTGTACATAATGTTTTTTTGATTGTTTTTCTTTTGTTTTAATCGTATTCATGTGTGAGTCTTCCAATTGTTCTTCCTTTGACCAGGTCATCATTGGTTCTTCCTGTTTACCTGGATAAACAATGAAGGATTAAAATACAAATGTCACTCTCTATAGGTATTCATCCTTCTTTGTCACCATCTCTATACTAGTACATTCATCCCATTTGTCTCTCATCCTTCCAGACAGACCCATCCTTGAACACTTAATTCCCAGTGTTTATTTGTGTAAATTTTGATTTCAACTATTATCATTACAACACATTCTATACACTATGATATACCGTATATATATTTGTGTTGTTGTCCAACTAAGCTATCTTAAGATTAATGCAATAACTTTACGTTGCTCTAGATAAACAGCTAAATAACAAAAGTCTGATAATTTGTTTATTTTACACAATTTTAATTGAAAACAATCCCAGTAAGGTAGTACACTGTTACATTGAAACAAATTGACATTGAGATAAAAATGGCTGCATTGGACCTTTAAATGAGCCCCAGAAAGTGGAGCAGTCAAACGTGACATGCAGCCCACTGGGTCACCTTCAGTCCCAGACAGGCCAGACAGGCTAGACCGGTGAGCTGTCACTCAGACAGGTAGAAGTCAGTCATTCTGTCAGTCACTCACTCTCAGGGCTGCCCAAGGCTGCAGGCAGACAGCTATCTCAGCCAGCCACACTCTCAATCAAACAACCCGGAACCAGGTTGGCACACAGGGAAATGAACAGCAGACACGCACCCATAATGCACTGGGAAGGGTGATCCTATAGCTGACTGAACAGACACACCTGGCTTGACTCCCTGAGCATGTATAACATACGGTGCAGTACATAAGTATTTGCAAGTTTGGACAGTTAAACAGGTTTTGCTCTTTTGGCTCTGTACAACACTTTGAATTTGAATTTATACAATACTGACAGGATTAACATACAGGCTGTCAGCTTTGATTTGAGGGGATTTTTTTAATCCATATCGGAGGACTTATAAATAATGTGATAATGAATGCTTTGTCAATAGCCACACAATTCAGGGCGACCAAACGTTTTAGGACTTGCTTTCACAGATGTCTCATACCAGGCAGATTGTTTTCATCATTAGTAAATGCATCAGAGAGCTGTCGTTGTCTAGTCTTGATTTTGGGCTTTGCATTCGTTTTGAGAGATCACACAAGGACCAAAGAATTCAAGCTGGTTTTGGTACATTAAGAAGAACCAAGATAACGGTGGTGAGGCTCAGCATTGGAAAACCACCTGATTAGCAAAGAAAGACCACTACAGTGGATGACCAAAGAATGTTCACCACAATGAAGAAGAAATCACAAAACATTTATTAAAGTGTTAGATTGATGGCAAGAGGCATGTGTGGAGAAAGAAACTGACATGTGAGGCGTTTCTGTGTGTGTGTGTGTGTGTGTGTGTCTGTGGTGTATGTGTGTGTGTTTGTCTTTGTGTGAAAATGTAGGTATGCAGGTCTGGATCCGTTTCTGTCCGTACGTCATCTGGGTGTGTAAGGATAGGTGAACATAGGTGTATGTATGGGTGGGTGGGGCTGAGCATTGCATTGTGGTCTGGGGTCACCGGAGGTCAGGCATGGGAGGAGCTTATATCAAATGTCACAACATTGTGGAATCCATAAGGTTTCCAGGGGAGGAGTCAGGATGTTTACTAATAGCTTGTGCAACATGTTTTGCAGATGGTATACAGGACTGTGAATGTGGTGTGAAGAGGGCTGGTTAGGCAAACATTGGTTAGATCCCACCTTTGAATCCAGGACAATCTATGACCAGCACAGATGTGCATCTGGCCACATCCTTTATATATATGTAGGTATGCACAAACACATGAATAAAGAAGACAAAATAATGAAATATATTAATGAGCAACACTGCTCTGCAGGCCCGTGATGGCCAAGTAAACTAAGGTACAGGCATTCACTTCAAGGTTCTTACACTATTTCAATGCTTTTTAAGACCTTTATTAGACCTCAACAAATAATATTTAAGACCCCAAAAATGTCTAAACAATTTCTTTGATAGAAAAGGGACAATTTATTGAGTCATACTTTAGTAGGCCTATAGGTTTTTGTAACGTGTATCAACACCATACGTTGCATTGTCATGACAAAGAAAATTTGTCAGCATCAACTTGACGTTTTCCTTGCTACATAAATTTGTCAGCATCAACTTGACGTTTTCCTTGCTACATTATTTTTCAATAATGGGGTAAGTAAACATCTATTTTTAGGTTTTTTACCATTATTAAGTTGCTCCTTCATGGTAGTCATTATTTGGGGTGGGATTGGGACATACAAAACCCTATATTCTCCCCTTCATTGATCAGTTGTTCGCAGTGCATCATTCTACATTTACCATTGCAAGGTTGGTGTTTCAGCTGGCCTGCATGCAGCGAATCTGTAATCTGTAAATAATAGGCCAATATGAGTTCACATTATTTGAATTAATTTTTTATGAGTCAATACACCAAATACGCCTCACAAACCTATTGATTTCTTATTAGTCTATTAATCAATTCACAAGACGCGCGCGTCGGTCGTCAAGAATTGAGCCTCACCGTACATTCACACTATTCGCGATGACTCACGTCATTTCAATGAAGGAACGTCAGATTATTACAAAGGTTAAAATTGGAATTGAAACGTATTTTAATAAATTTTTACACTGTATATATCTATACTCAATTTATCTCATTGATGTAATTCTTACAACCTGCAATGCTAGCTAGCAAACCAGCATAGAATTAGGTAGCCATCAGTCAGCAGGTATCTAATATTGACACCAGAAGCACCAACTTTCTCGGCCACCTGTCTCCACCTTTTTTTTGCGTCTCTGAAGGCAAATAGCGTGCAATCTTACAGCTCAGGGAATCCCATCACTGCTACTAAAACTCACCCATCTTTTTAAAAAGGACTGCAAAAGTTTTAATTCTAAGGAGAGCATTTCACAACCACCTACGCAAATGCCGTGATTGGTCAGTCCGCAGCGATAGGAGCGGGTGATTTGCATCAACGTTTTCTTCGCCTCTCACGGATCCCACGCTTCCTTTAATTTAAATGAATTGAGCCATCACCCCCATCGCGAAGTGTGAATGTACGGTCACGCTTGAAGCTTGGAGGCTGCCATTTGACGTCACGCAACGCGAGTAGTCTAGTACAGTAGCAAGCATTTATTCCAAAGGGGGCATTCCTAAACAGCGTTGTAGATGGCGACGACGAACGCTCAATGACTAGTGTAGCTCGATGGTAGTAGTATTGCTTAAACAAATGCACGCTAATTAGACGTTTCACCTACCGTGCCACTGTGCGTGACCATTTTTCCATCAGCCTTAAACGTACCATCTGCTAATTTAATAACTGCAGCAAATTTACGGTAAATGTAGGACAATTTATAACCTTAATTTCCCTGACTATATTTTAAGACCTTTAAGACTTTATAGTGCCGCGGGAACCCTGCATTTGCTGAAGACAAGAATACATGCTATTACATTTTAAAAATAATTTATGTTCCCCTAAAATGAGGACGAATATTTATATAAATAGATACAATTCCTACATGGTTCACAGTTTATGAATGTATGTATATGCCCTCAATTTAAGCTGACAGTCTGCATTAAAAGTTGTTAGTCATTGTTTAATTTCATATGTGGTGGAGTAAAGTCCAAACTAAACTTGTGTTACTGTCCAAATATTAATGGACTGCTCTGAGTAACGTTATCTCTTACCATCTGATCCTATTGATTACACATTAATCAAACACCAATTACCGATCTCATTCATACACAATGATCTGTATGTCGCTCCAAATAAGAGCACCTACTAAATTACCAAACTGTAACAATAACTACAGCTTTGTACCACAATGAGCATGAGTAACAGATTTAATTCACCATGGCATAGATTTAAAAAATTTCAGGAATTCTTGGAGGGATGTTTCCACAAGAAATGACAACATTTTGTGTTTCGCTGATAGTAGAAAACACTGTCCCAGTCTGTCTTAAAGTAAGTGTTTGAGATCTCGTGACTGAGACGGCCATGAGATTTTGTGAAACATCAGCAAGTTAAGCACTCTTTGTCACTGAAGCTCCTGTCAAACGTGTGTCAACACTCACTCTTCTTGTGAGATATAGAAACAACTGAGCTATATATTCTATTGCAGCATTCAATATAGGTACTTTTTATCACTTAGAAACACATTTTCCTTTATAATGGCTATTGCTCAAAATTGGCTCCTGTATGATACATACAGGCTTTTCTTGTTTAGCTACTGTGATTATTCAAGTACAAGCAGCTCAAGCCGTTGTTATAGAAATACGGGTTTCAAATTACATTTCTATGACTACTGCAATGGACAATTCTGAACTCCAGGACTCAGGGAGGTCCAACCGTATGCAGCTCATCATCATCAGAGTAGTACTGCTGAGAGAATCAATGGAGGGAACAATACACAGCCATGACCTTAGCTCTGGTACTAGAGAGACAGGTCATACAGAGGTCACAGCTACATTCCCACAATCAGAGATTGGAAGTGAGCACCATGAGAGAGGGGAAGAGAGAGACTCACGAGAGACACAGACAGAGAGGGAGAGAGCCCCATGAGAGATGGGGGAGAGAGTTTCCTGAAACGGGAGAGAGAGCACTATGGGAGGGGAGACTGTCCAAGTGAGCAAGAGAGCCAGAAGGATGAAGAGGAAAGGGGAGAATAGGAGTAAATGTGTCAAACAAGAGGAAAGTGAAGGAGAGGTAAACAACAGTGTTAAGGGCTTTGGTATTCGAAGTCAAGGAAAAATAAAGGGATAGTTGTTTATGATATATTTTACTTACAAAGTCAGAACATTTGTAAATCGATGAATGCAGTATCCACATGGTTTGCTTACAGAAATTGCTAGCAGTATTTGGTGAGCAAAAGCCAGTTCCTCTCCACTGCACCAGTGATGCATAGAGAACTTAGCGCTGTATTTCTGTCTCAGTGGAGCTTCCTGTGCACTCACAGGCACTATAATGAAACAGGTAAAACATTGCAATGTCTACGCACCAACAAAGAAAGATAAACAAAATATCTAAGAACCAACAGGGGAAGATGGAGAAAATATCTATGAACCAATGGGGAAAGATTAAGGAAATATCTATGAACCAATAGGGAAAAATTAAGGAAATATCTAGGAACCAATAGGGAAAAATGAAGGAAATATCTATGAATCACCGGGGAAAGATTGAGGAAATGCAATACAATCCTGTTTTTATATATTTATTAGTAACAATACCAATGCATGAAATATACTTGAGCTTGTTTTAGCTGAGGACTAGAGTTAATCTGTGTCCACAAAACATTGCCATATTTCTCCTGGTGCTTTAACCTGGTACCAGTGTGACACCAATGTTTATTGCTAATGTCAGCTCCAGAGATTTGAGTTTCCATTAGAAGTGAAACACAAAGGAAATATGTCAGGCACTTGAGGTAGGATGGATTAGTAAAACTGAGCACACTATCCAAATAGTTTGTGTTTGTAGCTAGCTTAAAATACCTACTTAATAAAAGGGAATCATGTTCGTTATAACATCAATCCAAGTGTTAACATAAAAAACGTGCTATTTTACGCTAATATAGCTACTAACGTTATGTGCTAGTCTGTAGCCAGCTATGTGTGCTTTCATAGAACGTCTTCTTTCAAACATCATGTCTTGTAGGACAACTAACCTTGAATTCGAGTTTACAGGTTAAGTTAATATTTCATTACATTAAGGCATGGTATGTGCTTCTCATAAAACAAAAGACTGAATGTTTTGTATAACTTTGTAAAATAATGCATGACCAAACAGCTGTCTGGCAGAACCACCTTAACGTGAACATAAATGACATTCACTTTGAAAGCAAACCAAAAAACATCTACCTATTCCAGAGTTCCACTAGGAACCAGTTGCCACATTGAATTATTAAAAGTTCTCCAAGAACTGACCAGAGGTGGAAATTAATTTGAATGTTTCCTTGTGGATCTACAGGGTTCCTCAATTCACCACTAGTTCTAAGAGTGTGGAGTATATAGAAGCTAATTTTCCCTGCTTTTGAGAAGAGATGGCATTAACCCAGTATAGACTTCCAGCAACTGCGCTAAACTAGCCATTTGCTACCTTTAACTTCCTTCAAACTGCCTCCAGGAACATAACATAACAAACCGGGTTAGCAAAAAATCCAGTCCAAAACACAGCTTCTGTCACTGCTGAGAGGATTTGAACACAGGTTCTAGGGAGGGGTCTGTCTCACCGTTGTACGACAGGCGGGGCTTGCTTAGACACATGATGAAGTGCACCTCCATCTCATTCGATGCCACAGACTTGGAGCAGACAGGACACTTGAACCCTATGGAGAAAGTGAAGAAGGATTAGTCAGATCTTGACACTGGACATGCATGTATAATGTATGTCATGCTGCTGGCTTAATATGTACCACCTTGACCTGATTAATCTCACCCAAGGCTTAAACACAGGACGTTTGCATTGCTAGCTTATATGACAGAGCTCCCATAGCATATTGCTGGTTGGTGCCATTTAGAATTAACACAAATCATTGTTCCAAGCCAGAATTGAAGGACCACAGACACTGACATCAACTCCATAGTCAAACTGAATCACTATGTCCGTGACAATCCATCCGTATTTTCCTTGTGATCACCTATGCATAACGACTAGATATAGACAAGTCCCTTTTTCACTGTGATAAACATTTCATAATCAGTAGAAACATTAAATGTTCACTAGCAAATAAGACAGGGCTGGAGATGGATAAGCTATGTGCATGAACCCTGACTAAACTAATAAAGAAGACAATGCTGATACATTATTGGAATGTAGAGTCAGTCATTGCATCATATCCTGGAAATCCAATTCCAAATAGCAGACATGACATTCCGCAAAGCCCAATCTTAGCTATCTTTGTTCTGATGTTTGGTTTCAGCTTTGTGCATATTGCAGCATTATGAAGGCACATAACTAACTTCAGATCATATCAATCCCTGGTTCCACTCCATGTGCAAACACATTAGTTGTGTGTTGATTTTAAGCCCTTAATAGTGCTTCTAGAACAACACCAATCATGTTTTGCTGACTGCAACTGACCCAATACTTTACCTTTACACAACAACCATAAACACCAGGGATGAGTTCCAAACTGACCTAACACATTACCTTAACACAACAACCATAATAACCAGGGGTAAGTCCCAAACTGACCTAACATATTACCTTAACACAACAACCATAAACACCAGGAGTAAGTCCCAAACTGACTCAACAATCTACCATAACACATTGGTTCCCAACCAGGGGTACTAGGACCCCTGGTGGTACATGGGCATTCCACAGGGGGTACTTGAAAATACTCATGACACCATAGGCCTACTAGTGAAATTAATATAAAGGAGTACTTCAGGGGTACTCCCAGCAGTGCAAAATCTTTTGGGGATACAGCATCTGAAAAAGGTTGGAGGACACTGCCATAACACAACACCAGGGATGAGTCCCAAACCGACCCAACACTCTACCTTAACACATGCTCCACATCCCAGACATTACTCTGGTCAAAAGAACCCTGCTGGTGAACATTAGGTCCCAACCTTTGTCACATAGTGCCATTTAGGAAGCCAAACTGTAGTGATCACTGGCTGCTGTAGGAAACCCTTCACACTCTACAGTTACTTTTCCGGATTCCACAGTGCAGGGCTCGACTCGTCAGCTTTTAACATGCACAACGGCAGACAATTATCACATTGGCCATGAAAATCCTAGTCTAGGGACCATGCTGTGCACCGTGTGAATGGCTGGAAATAGTCTCAGCCGTGCCAAATTGTGCCTGTTTTGGTAAAATGATAACTACGCCAACGTAAGTGTTCACAATTCGTCCATACCTTGGGATGTTGCTCCACATGTTTTTGTTTTTAATGCAAAATATGCAATAGGAAGTAGGGGGTAGTATGCCCCTGTGTGGCTCAAGGCCTTCGTCATTGTTTGTTTTGTCAATGAAATGTAGATGGGGAGCTTTGTACATGATACAATTATAGCAGGTCATACGACGCTGTTTTGTCACTCATGCCGTCAGGCGGAAAACAACTTTGTTGCTGGTTTGCAGAAACTTTTCAGTAGTGGCTTTTTCACCATTAAAGACATGTCAGGATATATTCAATCCCTCAATGGTGGGATCGGTTGAAACATTTACTTTGAGGCTTCTCTGGTTTCTCTGTGGTCTAGAAACCACTTTGAGGGCCTTAATCAATACCAGACCGACCAACACAGTCAGGAGGGGAGAGGAAGACAGCCATAGGAGCTATAAAGGTGTGGGCTGAAAGTGTTGGTTAGATAGACAGTGGAAGGAACTAAGAAGGGTGGAAGTAAATGTAGTTGGTCGGTAAACCAGAGCCCCTCCCGTCCACCCACAACCCCCCCATGGCAGTTGACCCAATTTTCCCCTGGCTGCTATTTTCAGCCCCTCCTCAGGGACAGACAGAGAGAGGAATGGAAGAAATTAGAGGCAGAAAGAGAGGTGAGGGAGAAAGGTAGAGTGAGGACTTTCTATGAGAGATGCGCTTTCCAGGTTAGATCTGATGGACAGAGACAGGTATGGGTGACCTCCCAGAAGGTAAGCTCATTGGGCTCTATGGCCAGCTCAGTGATCAAAGACGTGGTCATCAGAGTTCACAGGACCACGCTGTCAACATTTTACCCACATGGAGTGAAAATAATCTCACACTTTCCTGTCATACTCAAACTTTGGCCCATTTTCCCTGGATATACAGTAGGTCTGTCTCTCTGTTTCTGAATATACTGTAGGTCAGTCCCTCTCTCTGGATATATAGTATGTCTGTGGTTATATACCATAGATCTGTCTGTCTCTGGACACATGGTAGGTCTGTCTCTGGATATACAGTAGGTCTGTCTGTTACTTCAGTATTTAGTAGGATTCCAATTAGCTGCTACAGAGGCAGTAGCATCTCCTCATGGGGTCCTAAACAACACAACATGAATGCAATACATAAAATATACATCACAACTTAAGACTACTACCTACAACTGTGCAAAACACAATGAAAAATACATGAAACTGTCTGTATTCATGGCTGTAAGGTTATAGTTTACTGGTTCTACTGCTAGCTTGCGTTTCCAGGGGTGGCAAAAAGGTCCTTGCAGTTAAGGCTCTATTTAATGTTGTATGTTTCTCAGCCTCTATTTTGGACAGGAGGACATGAAGACACACCCGGGTTCAAATCAAGTTTGCCTACAGTATGTCCTTTGTCTTGCCCGACCACACACCTGGGCAGTAGACACACTGTACATTTTACAGCTTACTTCTGTAAGCTGCTCCGGATAAGACTGTCTGCTAAATTACTTAAATGTAAGTACGTAATACAACTGTCTGAAACTCACAGGTTTACAGGTCACATTAGGCTTGCGAGTCTTGCAAAGTGATGTGTAATTCCTATTGGAATACAGCCAAAATGGGGATCTGTCACGATGTGACGTTGCGGGGTTAACAGACCAGGCGCAGGCATGGGTAGCAGTCGGTGCACTCTTTATTTCCAAAAACACAAAACAAAGAAACAGAACAGAAAAACACTGAGCACTTGATGATAAAGGGCATAAAGTAAATAGTAAACCAGAACCCAGAACTCACCACACACACGCACGCACGCACGCACGCACGCACGCACGCACGCACGCACGCACGCACGCACGCACGCACGCACGCACGCACGCACGCACACACACACACACACACACACACACAATGACTGACAAATGAGAGGAGCAGAAGAGAAACATTTAAACACATACTAATTACCTAATTGGGACCTGGTGTGTGAGACAATTGGGGAAGAGACAAATGAAGGAGACCGGGATGAGTTCATGGCAGTTGGAAGAATGGGAAAAGCGGGAGATGGCAGAGGGGTCCATCACAATATCCAACATTTGGAATTGTTATTCACTCGCAGCCTACATTCAGAATGACTACCAGGGTTGGGAAGTAGTGAAATTCACAAACAATGTGTTTTATTTGAATGGCTATTTACACAGACTTGATTCAAGTGACTTGTTCAACTTAAATACAGCACCAGTCAAAGCTTTGGACACACCTACTCATTAAATGGTATTTCTTTATTTGTTTTTAGTTTTCCGCATTGTTTAATAACAGTGACAAAATCAAAACAATGAAATAACACATGGAATCATCTATTAACTAAAAAGTGGTTCAAAATCAAAATACTTTTATATATTAGATTATTCAAAGTAGCCACCATTCGCATTGATTACAGTTTTGCACATTCTTGTCATTATCTCAACCAGCTTCATGAGGTAGCCACGTGGAATGCTTTTCTAACAGTCTTGAATGTCTTTCCAGTAATGCAGAGCAATTGTTTACTGCATTGACTTGGTAACCAGGTGTTGAGGTTGGTAACCAGGTCATCTGATGCAGCACTATCATTCTCCTTCAAATTGCCCTTACAGAGCCTGGAAGTGTGTTTTGGCATATTGTCCTGCTGAAAAAAATCATAGTCCCACTATGCACAAACTAGATGGCATCGTGTTTTGCTGCAGAATGTTGTGGTAGCCATAATGTTTGAGCATCCCTTAAATTCTAAATGAATCACAGACAGAGTCACCAGCAAACCAACCCCACACCATAACACCTCCTCCTCCATGCTTCACAGTGGGAACCACAAAAGCGGAGATCATCTGTTTACCCTCAATGCATCTCACAAAGACACAGCAGTTGGAACCAAACATCAAATTGAGACTCATCAGACCAAAAAACTGAATTCAACCAGGGTAATGTCAATTTCTCAAATTTTTGGCCTAAGCAAGTCTCTCTTTATTGGCATCCTTCAGTAGTTATTTCCTTGCAGCAAACTGACCATGAAAGCCTGATTCACGCAGTCTACTCTGAACAGTTGATGTTGAGAAGTGTCTCTAACTTGAACTTTGTGAAGCATTTCATTGGCAAACTGAGGTGCAGTCAATTGCTGATTTCTGAGACTGGATAAATCTAATTTACTTATCCTCTGCAGCAAAGGAAACTTCCATTCTTGTGATTTTCCTCATAAGAGCCAGTTTCCTCATATCACTTGGTGGGTTGTGCACCTGCACTTGAAGAAACTTTCAAAGTTCTTGAAATGTTCCAGATTGACTGACCTTCATGTCTTAAAGTAATGATGGACTGTTGTTTCTCTTTGCTCATTTGAGCTGTTCTTGCATTAATATGGACTACAACAGAACAGACATAATGATGTCACAATTAGAAGTACAGACAATTTGATAAAAAATATTGTAATAATGTTATCAGTCAAATTCATATTCTACTGTTTAGTGTGTTATAGCTCATTTTTGGCAAATGAATTATAATCAAAATATGAGTATAGGGAGATGGAGAGAGTCTGTAACCATAACTGCACAAAAGAAAAATACAAAAAGAGGGTACAAAAAGAGAGTGATTAGATTTAATGGATAGTGAAAATGCAACCAGATGAACTGATAAACATAAGATCCACAAGGCCTAACAGTGAGAGGAATATTGGGAAAAATACAATAAATGTTCACCTAATGCATACGCAACGAAAACGCCAATGCATAGGCCCAGACCTTTAATTTAAGCACATGCATCGTTTGTCTATAGGTGACATGAATAAGGTATTGAAAAACTGAGAGGAGATATTGAAAGAAACTATGTCATTTACGCCAAGTAAATACGATATTATCATATGTGTATTTTTAACATGATATATGTACCGGTATATCGCTTCACCCCTAATAAGCACCCAAAATAAGCACCCTCTGTATACTCACCATAACACATTAAGAAGGTAAGACATTTCATAAATTAACAAGGCACACCTGTAAAATGAAATACATTCCAGGTAACTACCTCATGGACCTGGATGATAAAATGCCAAATATGTTGATCTGTTAAAGACATTCTTGATTGATACATGATTACATAAGCATTATTTCAAACCTTGCATATGTCTAAACTATTACTATTACTATGACTAAATTCTTAGTCTACAATGTGAAAATGTAAAATAAATTATGAAATACCTTTGAATGAGTAGGTGTGTACAAACTTCTGACGGGTAATATATGTGTTTAAAAATCTGACCTATTTGACATACCTATTTGTACAGATCAGGGCTCCAACCATCTCTTTCGAAAAAAAATACCATGATGCTGTCAGTGTTAGGGGAAAAAATACATTTGAAACTGGTGCAATAACGACTGTAATTCATTTATTATTGAATAGACAGGTTTGTATTACAAAACCACACAGTGAACAGAGTCACTTCACAAAAAACTTGAGAAGGAATCATTTGTGCAGATGCTGCAGCTCACAAACAATATGCAAATCAAATTCTACAGTCAGGAAAAAGCACATTCCAAACTGTTCCAATCCACAACTAGACCTTATTTGAAATGTAGCATTAAAGACTATAACATGTATGTCTGGCAGTCGCAAATGTATATTTTCTAAAGCAGACTTTTACACTACAACAAAAACCCTTATGTGGAACAAGTCTTTACTGAGGTTTGTAGATTTATTACTCTCATGCATGCGTTGAACTTCACTGCCTAACATAAACTAAGTGTGTCAAAAGATTTTGTTCTTTTACACTGAATGACTTGAAATGTTCGAATCAGGAAAAAGATTAGAATTTCACATCACTACTTGAAAAACTAAGATAAGAGAGAACCTGCATTACCTAAACTAGCACAATCCTTTCAGAAACAGGCACAATATTTCAAAATAAAATACAAAAACCTCCATCACAGAATTATTCCATTATCTACAAGGGGTTAATACTTGTGTGATTTGTCTCAAATGTAATTTTGACAGCCAACTACAACATGAGATTGTTAAACGGTTTATTTACCGTTCACTCATTTAATTTTAAGTTGTACAACTTAGGGAGTTCAAACTACTTGTTTGCCCTTCTTTGTATAGAACTGGTACGGATCCCAAGTAGAATAAATCTTGTGGTATGTCTACTTTCCCAATCTGCATTACTACAGAATTTTCACAAATGCCTAATTCCCTTGGTTGTGAATGTATAAATCTACTCAATGTTTTAACTGCACATTATAATGTAATTGTATTGTGTGATAGAGAGATGGTTTAAATGTGTGACATTACAGAATGTTACTGTTTGCTCACTACTGTTCCAAAGTTTGAGGTCACTTAGAAATGTCCATGTAAAAGAAAAGCATTTTTTGTGCATTAATATAACATCAAACTGATCAGAAGTACAGTGTATATATTGGTCATCTTTTAAATGACAATAATATCTGGAAACAACTTATTTGTAAAGGAATATCTACATAAGCATACAGAAGACCATTCTCAGAAATTCTCAGTCCTGGGTTCCCATGACACATTGTCTTTGCTAATCCAAGTTTAACATCTCAAAAAGATAATTGATAATTACAAAATCCTTTTGCAATTGTTTTAGCACAGCCGAAAACGTTTGTGCTGATTAAAGAAGCAATAAAACTGGCCTTATTTGACTATTTGAGCATCAGCAAATGTGGGTTTCATTACAGGCTAAAAATCTCCAGAAACCTAGAACTGAAACTCAGTCTAGTCTTGTTCTGAGAAAGGGATATTCCAACACTGTGTACCACTCCCTTCCCAGAACAGCACAAACTGGCTCTTACCAGAAAAGGGAGGTTGGAGGCCCCAGTGCACAGCTGAGCAAGAGGACAAATGCATTAGTGTCTAGTTTGAGAAACAAATGCCTCACAGGTCCTCAACTAACAGCTCCATTAAATAGTACCCACAAAACACCCGTCTCAATGTCAACAGTGAAGAGGTGACCCCGGGATGCTGGCCTTCTTGACAGAGTTGCAAAGAAAAAATAATCTCAAATTGTTGAATAAAAAAAAAAGATCGGCAAAATAACATAGACACTGGACAGAAGAAGATTGAAGCCAGAAAGGGAACCAGGCAAGCCTAGTTCAGCCGGCCCGCAATTAAAATTGATAAAAGTTGTTGCCCTTGCAGGATTTGGTATAGAATCTCGACATCAGATAGCTATTTCTCAAAAAGCTGGCACTCATACACTCTCTCACTCACTCAGTAAGAGACATTCGCTCTTCTTGGCTGGCTTCTTGGCTTACGCAGTCCGGCAAAAAAGTGTTATTAATGTTTATCGACAAATTTATGTTTGAGGTGTTCGGATCAAAAAGAACATTTGTGAGATGCGGACCAAATGACAAGATGCTGGAGGAGTGCTTGACGCCATCTGTCAAGTATATTGGAGGCAATGGTCTGGGGGTGCTTTGATGGTGATGAAGTGAGGGATTTGTACAGGGTGAAATGGTTCTTGAATGGAGAAGGCTATCAATCCATTTTGCAATGCCATGCCATACCCTGTGGACTGCGCTTGATTGGAGACGGTTTCCTCCTTAAACTGCACAATGACCTAAAGCACAGCTCCAACTAGAATGCCAAAGTTCAGCAAGGCTGTAATGGTTGCAAATGGATGATTCTTTGACGAAAGCAAATTTTGAAGGACATAATTTTATTTCCGTTAAATATATTTCTAATCTTTACATTTCCTTTAAATGTTGCTATACTTCAAACTTCTCAATGGTAGTGTGTATGTGATCTTAATATGTCCAGATACTTGTTTTTGTTTGCCCTAGTCTACCATGGCTAGTGGTCTGCCTCTTTTGCTTAGGAACATTATTGTATTATCCCCCATGGGTTGTACCGGAGTGACCTACTGAAGTTGAACTTTAGGTTTTGTCAAGAAGGGAGCAAAACGACAGGCCGACAAGCTGCACCAAAATCAATTCAGTGCAATAAAGAGCAAAATAATCAATGTGGATCGATGTGTGTGTCTGTGTGTTAGACAGAGAGTGTGTTAAGTTTGTGTGTGTGTGTGTGTGTGTGTGTTTGTCTGTGGCGGGGGGTGTTCTAGCTCACGGGTAAAATGTAAGCAAAATGTCACAGTTACAGTCAGGATTAGAGGTTTGTGATTTGAGGCTCAGGAATCTTGTGGTCTCTAAGCTAGTATGAAGTAGGACTACCAGGGTGGTGCTGGGAATGTACATTTATACTTAGTCATGAGGGATTTATTGTATTGTAGGAAACTGCCAAGTCAAAATGGGAGTACACTTAATCACAAGACTGAATCAGACAAGCATAAGCAAAGATATTCTCCTCAGATGAACACAGAGCGGACCCTTGATAAAACCACACTTACAATACATACTGAAAATACATACCCAAGAAACTAGGGTTTTAATAGTTAGCCTAACCCATGGTACTGTACCTACACTACCATTCAAAAGTTTGGGGTCACTTAGGAAATACTATTGTTTTTGAAAGAAAAGCTATTTTTATGTCCATTAAACTAACATCAGATTGATCAGAAATACAGTGTAGACACTGTAAATGTTATAAATCACTACTGAACCTGGAAACAGCTGATTCTTAAAAGAACATCTACATAAGCATACTGAAGCCCATTATCAGCAACCATCAGTCCTGTGTTCAAATGGCACATTGTGTTCGCTAATCCAAGTTTATCATCTTAAAATGCTAATTGATCGCTAGAAAACCCTTTCGTGATTATGTTTGAACCACTGAAAACGGTTGTGAAAATTCTTTTGACTGGTTGAGAAACAAACGCCATACAGGTCCTCAACTGGCAGCTTCATTAAAGAGTACCTGCAAAACACCAGTCTCAATGTCAGCAGTGAAGGGATGACTCCGGGATGCAGGCCTTCTAGGCAGTGTTGAGGAAAAAGCCATATCACAGACTAGCCTATAAAAATAAAATGTTAAGATAGCAAAAGAACAGACACTGGATTGAGGAAATACTCAGCCTTGAAGGTCAGCATCCCAGATGCTGATTTTGAGATTGGTGTTTTGCAGGTACTATTTATTTAAGCTGACAGCTGAGGACCTGTGAGACGTCTGTTAATCAAAACTAGACACTCTAATGTATTTGTCGTCTTTCTCAGTTGTGCACCAGGGCCTCCCACTGTTCTTTTTATACTCGGCTGAGCCAGTTTGCACAGTTCTGTTAAGGGAGTAGTACACTTTGTTGTATGAGATCTTCAGTTCATTGGCAGTTTCTCACATGGATTAGCCTTCCTTTCTCAGAACAAGAATAGATGAGTTTCAGAAGAGAGTTCTTTGTTTCTGGCCATATTGAGGCTGTAATCGAAACCACAAAAGCTGATGCTGTAGATACTGAACTAGTCTAAAGACGGTCAGTTTTATTGCTTCTTTAATCAGCACAACAGTTTTCAGTGGTGCTGACATAATCACAATGGGTTTTCTAATGATGAATTAGCCTTTTAAAATGAAAAACTTGGATCATAAACACAATGTGCCATTGGAACACAGGAGTGAGTGTTGCTGATAATGGGCCTCTGTACACATATGTAGATATTCCTTTAAAAATGAGGTATAATAGTCATTTACAACATTTACAATGTCTACACTGTAATTCGGATCATTTTGATGTTGTCTTTACGGACAAAACATTTGCTTAGTGATCCCAAACCTTTGAACGGTAGTGTATCGCAATTGTCACGGTTCGGTACGTTTTTCGGCACCGTAAAAAAAATTATTGTCAGCAGTTACTGAAAATCTGTTTTTATGTTATTTAGCAAAAAGCACCACACCAATTCAGGAAGTATATATAATGCATGTTGTCTATGCATTAGGCAGAGAGCACAATCTAAAGTAAAGTACAATGTAGAAACATGGCACAATCACCGTCTTACAATCATATGGGAACCACGTCTACATGGCTGAAATAGTGCTGAAACTACTCTCGATTGGAAGAGGCGCATATCTGCGGCCACACACACACACACACACACACACACACACACACACAGACACACAGCTTTGTAATTTTTTTTGCCCAATTAGACGGCTGCTAAGGGATGCTTGAATGGATTGGGGAGACATAGTTATGTTGTTTCTTAGTGTGTCCGTGTTGCTAAGGGAATAAGGATACTGTGGTGATGTTGGCGTAGATGGGTTAACAAGTGCTAGGGATTTGAAGTCTTTACTGACTCGTATCTTTTCAAGTCGTTTAGTAAAAAGAGCACTAACCATCAGGACTATGTGCATTGTACTGATTTGCTGCTTGCAGGTCAATTGAATGATTCAGTTGAACTAGTCACTACAAGGCCCATTACTCTCAAGTCAGTAAAGAGAAGTCGTTCAAAAACAATGAGTCGTTCGGCCATTGTACATCAGTGTCAACATGTTTTTCAGGTGTTAGCTGCCACATAGGCTACTTTCGCCAAAAGGGGACAGAAACAGATATAGTTTTTTCCAGAACTCTATCAATTGCTGTTGTAGTCTACTGGAATGTCAAAATGTTGTTAAACTGGACATTTAAATGAAGATGGAGGGTTCTACAGTGTTGGTCTACCGTCCTTTGAGGGTTCTAGTGTTGGTCTACCGTCCCTTGAGGGTTCTAGTGTTGGTCTACCGTTCCTTGAGGGTTCTAGTGTTGGTCTACTGTTCCTGGAGGGTTCTACCTTGTTGGTCTACCATCCCTTGAGGGTTCTACTGTGTTGGTCTACTGTCCCTTGAGAGTTATAGTGTTGGTCTACCATTCCTAGAGGGTTCTACAGTGTTGGTCTACCGTGTCTTGAGGGTTCTAGTGTTGGTCCACCGTTCCTTGAGGGTTCTACCGTGTTGGTCTCCCATGTCTTGAGGGTTCTAGTGTTGGTGTACCGTTCCTTGAGGGTTCTACCGTGTTGGTCTACCGTCCCTTGAGGGTTCTAGTGTTGGTCTACCGTGTCTTGAGGGTTCTAGTGTTGGTCTACCGTTCCTTGAGGGTTCTACAGTGTTGGTCTACCGTGTCTTGAGGGTTCTAGTGTTGGTCTACCGTTTCTTGAGTGTTCTAGTGTTGTTCTACCGTTCCTTGAGGGTTCTACAGTGTTGGTCTACTGTCCCTTACCATTGTACCTGTTCCTTCTAATGTTTGGTCCAGTTACAAATTTGTGCACTGTTCAAATCTTAACCAGAAGTTAACTAAATATATACTTAGCCTGAACCATTTACATTATCATGTTAAACAAAAACAATGCATAGATATAAAACAATTGTTACAGGCATTGGGGAATCCAATCACAGGAGGTGGTTGGCAACTTTATTGGGGAATTAAGGTCATAGTAAGGCCAGGAATGAATGGAGATCACCCACAGGGTCTCCACATGGGTCATTCCATTCACCCAATTCCAGCAATTATGAGTTGCCCTCCCCTCACCAGCCTCCTGTGATTCCAGGTCCACGGTGGCCGGCGTGCTGCTACGGAACCCATGTTCCTTCTCCTGCAGGTTGAAATAGAGCTGTCACACTGTGCTCCCGTTAAAACGTCCCATGGCGCCACTCCATAAAGCCGACACACATCTCAACCTGAGCCGACCTACTCAATCTCTGCTCCATGCATTTTTCATGATGCCTCTGCAGTCCTGCCCTATTCCCCCGTGGTCGATGATGAAGAATTCAAAACCTTACAAAAAGACTCGTGTCTAGGAAGCTCATAAAATGTCCATGATTGGCGACCGGCATCATGATAGCTCGTCCCTCAGTATTATTACCCCACCGATACCAGTCTGAAGAGAGGGAGAACCATATCCTCCTTCAAATAAGGTTCAATTACTTCAGTGCTTAAAATGTGAAAGACCGGGATTTAAGAGTGAACTGTAAGTATTAGTATCAAGGGGGATGACTTAAACCACCTATTCAAGAAGTTGATGCATAGAATCAAATGAGTTTAAATCAAATGGTTAGTGTATTGTTTTATAAATAACACTTAGACTGAATCAATAGACTGTTGTAACAAGTGTTTTCAACCTTCACATAAATGCCTAAGCTCTAGGGGTTGATGTAGCGGATAAATAGATCGTTTTTTAATGCTGGTTCCCAACTGCTGATATCTAAGGCAAAGACATGGATGTGAAAAGTATTTCACTTATGTGCCACAAGCCTCACTGCACCCAGTTAAAATAACACCCTATGAACATTAAAAAGCCCAACCTGTGAACCCCTCTTTTCATTTAAGAAAACATTTGAGCAGATAACCTGGAACTGAAAAAATATTGTATTTACATAGTTGTCTAGTTTTTATTTATTCATTTTCAGACCTTGGGTTCCCAGATGTTCTGAAGACCTTCATCTCCCTTCAAGCCACCTACTTTCCTTAATTGAAGCAATTAATTGTGTTTGGCTTCAATCTTGAGCTTGTTTTGATTTTACTGCAATCATAAATCTGACCGCTACGTCAATCATTAATCTCTAGTTATAGCAATCCTGTGTCATCGCCTGAAGCACTCCGCATGAATCATACAATATTGTTTATATAGATTAAATTCTGATATTCTGGTAGATTAAATTGTAGGACATCTACCACCATGGATGCCTACACATCTGTTTTGCCTTAAGAATTCCATGAACACCATCTACAGTCTATAGAGTCTTACCATGAAGAAGACTGCTTCAGCAGCATATCACTGGATGTTCAAACAGTGCAATAGATTGGGGATAACGAGAAGTTTTGACAGAGTCATATACTGTGGACTAAGGATAGGGGGCATTTAGAATTCAAGCAGAAAGATGGGAAAAACACTGTTAAAAGAACAGATTTCTGTGTCTGCCTCCAATGAAATGGCAGGCCGACAGGGTGACAACTCCGCATAACACCCGATGTCTCTAATAAGAATAAACATATTGTTGTTCGCCGTCGAATCAAGGACATATCCCTGGTCTCTCACAGGTCATTAGACAACAAGGGTCAGCTTAATAAATGAGTTACCTTGTTTGTGTACATCTTCACACCACACGTCAAATGATGACACTTCAACGCTTCAACATTTGATAATGTCGCCACACCTGTCTAGTCCATAATAAAGGACATTGTGCCCATACTTGGATAGCAGGGATTTGATTACATCACATCCAACTCAAACGCAACTCAGACAACTCTTTACCTTACCGGAAAGAACAGCAGTTTCCATGGAAACAGCTGAATGAGAGAGGTAAAGACACGGAGAGGGGAAGCGGGTGGGGGTCCGTGAGTGAGAGGGACATACTGACCTATTGTTGTGTTTGTTCAACTCTTTGATTGTGGTCCATAACGTGGCCTCAGAAACAGGTAGGATGGGAGAGGGTGTCTTTGCGATAGGGATCATTGTGTGGGAGATAAAGGGGTATTATTACACAGTGAAGGAGGAAGAACGAGCGGTTGTGCTGCGGGAAGCACTAAGAAACAGTGAGATTTAAGTTTGCAATGCTTAACGGTAAAGAAAGCGCTCTGTGACCTGCGTACTGCCTTCTAGCCGGTGGCATTGTCAGTGTGGTTGATTGACAGGAGTCAATGCCCCCTGCTGAGGATGTCAGAGGGTTATCTTTAGAACGTCTCGGCTGTATGATGACAGGATTTAGTCCTTGCACCATGGCAACGGTCACCGCTGCCTTTGCCCCGGCTCCCTTCTAATTGGCCAGTCGTTTGCACTTGTGGTGTCCTTTCATTAGAAAGGTCTGTCAGCTGTCATTCAAAAAAGACTGTCTGTGACATCCCTAGTGACGGGACCTCTGTCAGAGGAACATGTCAGGCAGCTATCCCTCCCTCGTCATCTCTCCCTCTCTTCCTGCCTGTTCCTCGATCTCTTCTTTTCTCCCTTCCACCATCCATCTCTCCCACCCTGGTCCTGATGCTCCCTCCATCCCTTCCTCCCGCCCTGGTCTTCTGTCTTTCTCTCCATCTCTCTTTGCCTCCACCCGTCTCTCCCTCCCTGGTCCTCTGTGTCTTGAGGACATTAGTGTGTGAGGAGATTGTGGGGGTGGTAAGGAGCCAGCAAGTATGCATCTTGAAAACAGCAGTGACAAGCAACATGGTTGTCACAGCAACAGAAACCCTCCCTCAACCATCCAGTGTAGACTGTGTGTGTGTGTGTGTGTGTGTGTGTGTGTGTGTCTCTCTCTCTGCGTCTGTGTACACTTTGCCGAGCCAAAAGGAGCAGAGAGAGAGTGTGTGAGGGGAAGGGAAAACAGAAATAAATTGAGAGAGTGACCTATATTGTTGATTCCCGCTGCCAGACAGTTCAGCACAGATGTTCCACAATCCCATCACTCCTAAAAGTCTTCCCACTTCCCACAGTAAACCAGCCGCAACGGTGTGCATACCCACTAGTACGTGATTGCGTGTGCTCTCATCGCCATTATTTAGAGTTCAATTAAAATGGCGGTGTACACAAGTGAATGATTGCTTACGGCTCTAATCTGAAAACAATTACATTGGCTTCCGCTTTAAGACAGTGCAGTCGGGCCTGTGCTCTGCTCACATTGGTGAGTGATTACTTCGCTCTGTAATGGGTGGCTGAGCACCGTGACTATCACAGGAAAGAGATTACACAGGCCATTGTTAAAGGTGTCTTTAATCTGAAAGTGCAAAACAACAAGCGTAGGTGACAACGCAGAGAGGCCTCTGTCTAGGAAGTGCATCAGCGGAGGAGAAATGGTCTCGTTGCTGTTGACTTTTCCAAACATTCCCAGGATTTGACCTATCGGGACACTCGTCCACTTGACAGAGTTAATGCAGAATCTTTTAGACTGAGGAACAGGGAAGGCCTAAACAGCCAGATGGTAATAATCAGAGGCCCATGTGATATCTGTAGTTATCAAAACACGAGGATTACGGTACATTCCATTGTCATAGGGGACCTACGATGTGATGTTGTGTCAGACTATGTGGTTTATAGTATGAACTGCGTCGTTTTTTATGCAAAAAAACGTATTTTGTCTACTCATGCCCCACTCAGGTCTTTCATGCTTTGAAGACGGAATATTTCTGATTTGAGTAATCAAATGAAGGCAAAAAGATGTTTGACCAAGGCTTTTCTGAAAATAAATCGAAGTCTCCAAAAAATATCCAGAAGAATAGATTTTTCATGGTTCTATCAATGAATGTTGTAATTCTATAGTCCAATCCATAATATGATAAGACTGTGAAAGCATCAGACTGGTGTGTGTTTGAAATTGATAGAATTTAAGATATGGTGTCTCTGTCTGGAAACCAGGTTTATCAGGGAACTGACATGGAGCTCAAAAGAGTTAACAGAAAGGTTTCACATTTTTTGTCAAGAATGGACTCGTTTAAGGAATAGGTCTTCATAGCGAGGCCTTCACCTTTCATTCACCACTGGTAGCCTGTGAATCTGACATCTGAATAAAATCCCACTGATATACACTCTTTGTTTCTTCATAAGGCTCCTGTTTTTTTCAGAGGAAAGACAAAGCAAAGACAAACTCAACATTTTGAAAGCTGTTTCAATTCTGTACTTCACTCAGGACCAGGGATTTAGCCCTTAACTGCTGCTTACAGAAATCTTCAGTCACATAAAAGGTAAATCAGTGTCGCCTAGTAATAAAAAGGAGGCAAACAGTCTGGATGTTGACACCAGACTTTCGGTTTCCCTCCTGTGGGCTGCTGGGCTGAACTCTGTTAATGAGTGCCTGGAGACCTGAGGCAGTGTCGTCAGTTTGCTGCGGCTCAGGCCCTGACAAGCCCAGTCCGTGAGACATAGTGTGGTCTGAGGTAAGCGGATGACAATGTTCAGCCCCCCCTCCCAATCATCAGCTAATTTACTAGGTCAGATCTGGCAACAAAGCTTGTGTCATTTAAAAAGAAAAACAAGGTATTGGAGACAACCTGCTATTCTGGAGGGCAGAAACCCAATGAACAGATTTACTGGCCCAAGGCACACACATGCACACATACACAAGCGTGCGCACACACACTTTACAAATGAATGAAGTTCCATGGATACAAAACCTACGTCATTGCATCGTCGATTTGTAAGCGCTGATATCTGATACATACAGCTGTGATGTGTGTTGTCAGGGTGACTGTGTTGACACTTACCACTGTGGGAGCTAAACCATCGGGGTGCAATGTGCAGGGGCAAGGTGTCTGCCAACGACCCTCGGGATCCCAGATAGAGCATACTGTCCGTGTGATGCCCGCCGCCAGTTTCCTGGTAGCCGTTACCATGGGCAGCGTTAGTGCCAGACCCCCCTCCGGCTCTGTCCGAGTCTGTTCCTCTGGGGGTATAAAACCCGAAGGGCACAGCAGGACTATGTTCTATGCCCATCCCAGCCACTGAACTCACTGAGCGGCTGCGTAGCCCCATAGTGCCACTTGGTCGGTAGTGCCCAAAGTGAGCCGAGGGTGGCACTGCGCTGTCATCCGTCGAGACACCGGGAAAAGCACCCCGGGGCCGCCCTGCCGTACTTTGCTTGCCCCCCATCCAAAGCACCCGAGCAAAATGGGTGGGGGTTGTTAAAACGGGGGCTCCGCAGAGAGTCGAGGGCCGTCACTGGAATTGCCCCCGACACGCCTGTCTGCAGTGGACTTCTCGCCCCCTGCCAGGGACAAAACGGCAGCTAAAAAAATCCGGGTTGTCAAGTCTGACTAAAGCAGCTGTGTCTAACAGACGCAACAGCCCATTTCCCTGACCGGAACATGAGCGACTGAATGTTTTGATTCACACCAACCGAGAAAAACGATAATCTATACCAGGAGGATGTCAAATGAATGACATAAAAAACGATAATGAACGAACGCAACACGTTTTCCCTCACAGCTAATGACAGGACTGCCTGCCTTAAATCACAACAGGGATGATGACAAGCACACAGCGCAACAACGAATCCGACAGTCGCGCTTCTCCGCAGTAGGCTAACACATTTATGTATTATTTTGTCTTTAAGACTGACTCAGCTGATAGCAATGACAACTGTTGCTGTCTGTATGCCAGTCTCTCTTTCCAACGACGTGTCCGTATCCGCTTGTACTCCGGTTCCCCGAGAATCGGGTCAACGTATGCCGCTCCCCTGCACTCTCATATCCGCGCGCTCGTTCTCATCGCTTGCAGCTGGTAGACAATGGAGGCGTTCAGTGCGCATACTCGGATTAACAATGTATCGTCTCTGAAGAGGGAATATGTCTATAGCAACAGCCTATGTGGGCCTATATTCATAATCACGAGGAGTTGATTTTAAATACTTTCCTAATTTTCTATCCTTTGTAGAAAACCAAGGACGAATCTTGTCTTGTTCGCCCCTGGTTGTAAAGTCAGACGAGGGAGAAGAACACGAGATATGAGCTATAACGCTGTCATAACCATACAGGGCTTATTAGTCATAGGGTCTCTAACCAAGTCAAAATACAGATGGCATAGCGTTTGGCACTATATGATGACATTTTGAGATTATTGACTCTAAATAGGCTAATCATGGGATTAGGCCCACTTAAATCTGATCCTAATAATTAGTAGACTAGATTTGTTACCCTCAAATAGGACTAATTATTATTGGTATACGTTATAACTGTTTATATATATTGGCTAAACTATAGATCTAAATAAACAAACAATGAACACTAATTTAAGGTGCCTGAATGTAAGGACCCTATGTTTCATAAAAAGCAATCAGGGACTAAGAACTCATTTTTATTTTTGTAATTTAGTATGGCGGAATTGGTTTTATGTTGAGAAATATTTTTAAGAAAAATTATTACATGTTTCTTTTAAGTATAAGTTCTGCTGTGGATACTAACACATGAAACATGCTGATGCTGTGGAAGCTCACAGTTTACACAAATTATAGAAATGGCCTAAACAAACAAAGTTACTTTATCATCGGTCCCTACCTGTGAACCCGTAAATGTTTTTCTGGATATAAAGATAGCCCACTGTTAAAGTTTCATTGGTCAGGCTTTGAAGCTGAAAGAGAATGAGCAATAATAGTAATAATTATAATAATGCATTATATATATATATATATATATATATATATATATATATATATATATATATATAGTGCTTTTAAAGGACCCAAAGACGCTTTACAATAGGAACATAACGCATTGACTAGCAAAATCGTACAAAATACTATCCAAGTGAGCACAGTTGCCCCAGTAAGTGTAAAGATGCTTCTCCCCAGTCAGGCACTGCCAAGATTAGGTTCTACCTTGAAGCTGGTTCTACCAAATATACAGAACATTTGTAGGGGTCTATACATGCAACATATCTAAGTATTTATTTTCTCTTACAGATACTTCTCCAAATAAAACAAATTTGGGTGGGGAGATATTTTCATTGTTTGTATGTGAAAACAACAATCTCTTGAGTTAAGGTACACAATATATTGTGTGTGGAATTGAGTGACAGCACGGTTAGGGGTGACAGACACCTGACATTTACTTCAGAACAATAAAGTCAAAGATATACACTACCTAACAAAATGCTTAATCAGAGAACAATAACAAATAATGCAAAAATAAGAAAATATAAAAAAGTGATTTGTTCAGTGGTGTAGAAAAAGCCTTACATTGAATGCTTAAAAGACATGTCAGTCTGACTAGAGTGATATGGATGCATAGTCAGGCAATCTCAGATTCTAGCGTCAAATTAAAAAATCCTACACAAATGCATGCGTGAAGGCACGTACACAAGCTCAAACACAAAAACACACACATAGCCTACAAGAGAAACACTGGGACCTCCACTGGCGACATTAGTAATTGCAAGTTAATCACTTACCACTGAAACTTTTAATATGGTTGCAAAGAAATACACGCCACATTGCATGCACTTAACACTGTGTTCAGACTAACGAGAATGCGTTTTAAATGAAACAGGTGAAACTTGTAGCCTATAATCAGTGACAATAATAAATAGGCTAATGCATGTAACCCCACAAAACCCCTCACTTAAAAATGAATCGGTCGATATAAAACGGGGTCATGGAGAAGTCCACCCATTAACAGGCCCCACTTTACTGTTTGTAAGTGTAATGAGCATCAATCCTAAAAGAAACAATAATAATGTAAAACCAAAGGTTTGCAGCATAGAATAAGCTAATACTTTTTATCAAATGAAATTGATAGCCAACCGCTTAATATCAACATTAAAATGTACATGTCTTTGGTAGGTGTCAAATTCTAGTAAGACTTTTATTTGATTTTTGCAGGTGCTCAGCATATGATCAATGGCTTGCACTTCACTTTGCCACATCAAGCAAACAAAGCATGCTTGTACATTTGGGATGTAAACTGATGACCATACCCTATCTGTTACGGAAAAGGATCAGTTGAAAATGTTCTCAACTCATTTAGGCCTACATGATAGCCAGACAAAGATATACCTTATTTTGAAGTTGCTAATAATTATTTATGTGTTAAAATGGCCTTAGGATTTCTGTTGTCAATACTGGAACAACAATATGTCTTGCTTCCGTTGGCTATTGCGCTTGATGAAAGTTATCTGTTGCACTAGAAAAAACGTTACACTCTCAATCAGGAGAATGTTGTATTTGTTCTCCAACATATGAATCTAGATCATTGTCTCTTTGTTCAGCTGCTCTAGTCTTCTTCCGAATTTACAAACCTTCTAGGGCATTTTCCCTAGCCATTACATTTTAATTTGTTTATTTTGGGGGGTTCTAAGCTAGGTATCTGTAAAAGCACTTTATGACATTTGCGGATGTAAAAAGGCTTCATAAAAACATTACAATGATTGACTACTGTAGCCATCTAGAAAACTACCAAGTCCTTTGTTAAATTTGTTAGTCATAGGAAAGCTGCAACCATGTAAGCACTGTGCCCTTGATTTTCTGTCTTTAATGTATATTTGGCAGTAGGTTAGGACATGCAGATCCATTTTCATCTAATTGTTTGGTGCAGGGTGCCCTTTTTATTGAAAGAAGGCTAGAAAATAAATAAATAACTTGCACAAACTGCCAAAATCCCCAAAAAGTACATATGTTAAATCCATACACAAATGGTAACCCTGCGGTCACATGGTACTATTAATTAAGCTTCAGGAGGCTCTTTTCTAGGTCAATCTCACTCTGTTTTTTTTATAGAAAGTTTTAAAGCTACTTTCTCCAGGTGGCTGTAAAATGCAAAAGCTATTTCTCTTGATTTTGATGACTTTTGGGTAAAGTCCAAATTCATTTGTGCATACATTGTTGTGGGTTTTACATAATAGGCTATTCATACTGAGGATTCTAAGTTGGGTGTTTAACCCATTTTGGTGAAGTATTTCTTTAGTATTTGGACCCCAGACCTCACAAACTTAGAGGACACTGGGTTCAATATCTGATTTAAGTTAAATGGTGAAAAAACAACAACATGTGAGCCATGTTTAATGTACCATAGCACAGTAGTACTGATTTCTTTAACAACTCTAGTGGTGCCCCGAGTGGTATAAAAAATAGCCTTGGTACCAGAAGCATAGTGCCGAGGAAACGTTCATGCTTTTTTTCAGGTTGAAATATTAAAACCCAATTTCCACTACATAAACATATACATTGATTCTGGAATCTTTTTTCTTCAGAAATTATAACAGTGCACAGAAATATTTTGTATTATGTTAATTGACAAACAACGAGTTTTAAGTACTGCTCTAAAGACCTCTGGGTCCCTGAAATCGATTGCTCTTGCCTGACTCAACAGCTGGGTTTTTTTGCGCATGTCAGGGTTATTTCGAAGTTTCGCGCCAAACAAAACAGCAACGCTTAAGTAAACAAGATTGGTACCTTAACTTTTTAATTAGATTTTGGTGAACGTCTGTTTTTTTAATCAACGTTCGTTTTAATGGAGACTCAGTCATACGTTCCCGTGCCTCCCGGCGTGGGTATGGAAGATAATTTCTTCTCTCTTGACGACATTTTACTTTCTCATGAGAGGCTGCCATGTCGAACGGAATGCTTATTTCCCCGACTGGGATTCCTAGAAAAATCAAGTGACTCGCGTGATATTCAAGAGGTCCGTCAAATGTATACAATTATAGTGTGATAGCTAAACTGTTGAACATTACACCAGATAATGTTGGAATAGGATACTTATTAGAGTGGTGAATCACTTATTTTCAGAAATGTCCCATTGTCCTGCAGAAAATGAATTGTTGGGTTTGCCTTGTAGATCCTAGGTATTCCATTACTTACTTGGACTAGCTAACCCCATACAATGTTAGTCATGTGCCTTGTAATGTGAGTGGCCAAAATGCATGTTTTTAGTGAGTTGTGGCAAGGTCTTTTTTGTGACTAAAAAGCCTTTTTATTTATTCATCAGCAACACTTTATTTTGTATTGTCTTTCAGAGTACAAAAATGGAGATGCCCCTTTTCCTGGCAAAGGGCTTGTATGAAAGGAAAAGGCGTGTTGTCTCCGTGGAGTTACCCAAGGTTTACAAAGAGGGCTGGAGAACTGTGTTCAATGCCGACCCGACCGTAGTAGACCTGCACAAGATGGGGCCGTACTACTACGGCCTGGGCTCACAGATGCTGCACTTCGACAGCCCAGAGAATCCAGAGATAGCCCAGGCTATACTTCAGGTGGGTACTCACACAAACAGGAAATACCTCTTAAGAACATCCCTTTTGTCCAGCAGTTATGAAGAATTCCTTGCACCCCCCCGCCCACCTGTCAGCGGAGTTCAGGGGTCATCAACGTTAGCTTCTACCCGAGACCCAATGACTCCCCAGAAACAGATCTCACCCATAACCTTAATTCTCCTGCATCTTTTTTTCCTGCTGATTCTCCGATGCTGTTGTTTTCACTGCGTTCTTGTCCGTTTCCAAATTCTGGCAGTACATTTTTGTAATTCGTCCAGTTAGACTCGTCGTACACGGGTCTCCTTCACACACACGAGCACCCTGCACTCTTTGCACTAGTTTGTCTCTGGTGTTTTGTGTAATGCAACAGCCATGTTGGCTTGCACAATTTCTGCCATTCTCCTTCAACCTCTCATCAACAAGCTGTTTTGTCCCACATCACCACACCATCAACTGACTGAAGGTTTTCTGATTGTCATGGCCGTTTCTGGAATACCAGATCTAGTGCACCTAGCACATTCATTCTGTCCATTGTAAATGATATATGAATGCCTTGATGTTTGTCTGCCTACTTTATATAGCAATCCACAGCTACGTGACTTGCTGTCACAAAAATGGAATGATCTGTTTTTGTGTACTGGGTGATGCTGAGCACTGAGTACATTCTGAATGTCTGTATTGATCCACTTCTTGATTTATTGAGCTGTGCAGCACTTTATCCATAAACTAGCCAATGGGATTCTATGCAACACTGACTTTTCAGGACCATAACCATCCTGTTAACTCTGTCTCTATCATTTTGCCAGTTAATAATGCTGGCCCTGTTAGATTAATGTTAATCATGTTTAAGTTGTGGTCTTAATGTCTGTCGCAGGGTAATACTATAGTTTCTCTTAATATAATCATTGATTTAAAATAAGAAGTGATTATGAGGGCCACACACACATTTTTCTAAAGAATATGTACTTCTAAGTGAGAATGGACCCTCCTTGACAATAGGAGTCGGAGGGTATCCGGTTGGAGACTGGTATTGGACTCTGGCCGCGAGCTGCGTATGTACATGGTGCTGTGAATGTTTCCAATGGGCCGTGGTTCTGGAGCCACTGTCATACTGGCTCTCTGCAGATACCGATGTCTTCCATTAGTCCTGTCGCTTCTACAACCTCAGCCACACTATTTGTCACTCCTGTATTTACTCCCTTTCAGATGTGCGGTCTCAACATTTAAGAATATGTCGCTACCCTGGCCTAAAGGCTGGACATACTAGTCTATTAACCTTTCTTAAAATATATATTGCAACCCAATGGGAAATGTATCTCAAAACCCTAGAATAAAAATAGGTTGTAAAAGGAATGGTTTCTGTTTCTAAGTTCTCAACTTATATTATGAAAAATTCAAGCCTTGCCGGGTATAGTGTTGTCTGTATCTTTGCATAGTGTGCTAGAGCAGGCAGTACGATTATGCAGTACCTTGCTATTGCCTGTTGATGGTCCTGAACTTTTTCCCAAACGTCTCAACTCTGAAGTACTATTACAAATCAGTCCAAAACTAATGATGCTCATTACTCAAATTAAAAAGGAATCAATGGTTGTGACTTATTCGTTTTGCACGTGTTTGTGTCACATTGTTTGTATTAGAATTGTGTGGAAGGCCAGACCAGTTTGCCAACTCCTGCCATAAACTTGTTCCATTTTATCTCAGTCAGCCACTAGGTGGTGCTGTGTGATTGTAGTCCTTATTTCTCCTGGCTTGTAGCAGTGTTTTGTTGCTGGGTTTATCTTTAGATGAACATACTTTAGTCAGTAAAATAGGACAATTGGTTGTTGTTTTTCTTACAGCCATAAAGGATGACTGAATTTCATCAGATTTCCATGCACCTCTTAACACTTTACTTGAGGTATATTTCATTATTTGTCTTTGACTGTTTACAGTTTAGTTGATGTTGCTTGATGAAGCTTTCTCCTGCATTGTTAGTGTTGGTTATTGTTCTGATGCACTCAGGAATTGAACAGAAAATTCCTGTGAGATGATAGTGTGCAGAAAGGTGAGTATTGACAGCCTTGTAAATGGCATTGGTCAACACCCCCATGCAATGTCATTCTGATTGGCCACCTGGTGGCGCTATAGCAAGCCATTGGCCACCTGGTGGCGCTATAGCTGGGACATTTTCAGCAGGTATGGTTTCGGGCGCTACCCAGGTCCGCCTCAACACAAACAAATTTGCTTCTAGCCCGGATAAAGTGAACCACAATGGTTTTTCCGCCTTATGCATTTTTCTTTAAACACCTGAATCCCTACTCCTCTGTGACAAAATGACCGCTCTACATGTAACTTGACATATGGACACGGTTCTAATAATGCTATATTTCCCAAACTACAGCATAAAAGTAACATTGCACAATGAATTTCCATGGGTGAGATAAAAATATCAACAACATTGAAAGCTTATAGCATTCTTTTCATTTACTCCTGAAGTGGGTTAAGTAGTGAATGAGCTAATTATGGGGAAATGTCAAATTTTCCATGATGGTGGCACCGTGGGTATGCTGATTAAACCTGTAAACGCTGCGTACATCTTGTATTTCTTTTGATAGGTGTGGGGGTGGTTGTTTTTTCTAGTGTATTGCTACTGACAACCAGAATTCTGCAAATATCTCATTGTTTAAATTCCTTACCTCCCAGACATTTATTGGTCGTTTTCGCCGAACCATGGATTCCTCCCAGAATGCCTACAACGAGGACACGTCCGCCCTGGTGGAGCGCCTGGATTACCTGGAGAGGGCGCTTTTCAAGGCTGGGCAGAGTGGCCTGAACAGCTTCCAGAGCTGGGAAAGGGGCCGTGCATCAACGCTCACTGCTTCCAGCCTGGTGCTCAACTACCGCAAGAGGAAGATCACTGATCTGCAGCCTTAAGGATGATCCCCAAGCAATACAACATAAACCACAGGGCAAAACAGAGGACAGTGATGGGACTGTTGAGGACTGATGTGTGTTATATAAGCAAAGTGTTGTTGGTTTATTTGTATGTTGTAATGTGGTTGGATAAATGTTTTACGAACGCTTGTTAATATTTGTAATCTATTATTACACAATGTATGTTTTTAGCCTTGTTTTCAGTGTTAGTGAAGTCATGTTGGAAATGACTGCAAGTGCCTTCAGGTAGAGAAATTTATATAGCCGTAATATTGAAGCAAACCTCAAGTTGAGCGGTTCAGCTGTCCTACCACTTTCACTCCAACTCATTGAGCTGGAAAATGAACTTCACCGGGTAATGAAAGTACACTGAGGGGCCTAGTGCTCTTTGTGTCTTATTCTGATGACAATTGATGTGACCGCTGTTTTACAAACAAATGCTCTATTCTAATCTCTTAGTTTAGCCTTGCAACTCTATTGGCTAGAGTGCCGGTGCTAAGAGCCAACGGGACAGTTTTTGAATTCTCACATGCATGATTATTGCCATTTTCATAACTTGTATTTAAATTGGTTTCGTTTTTGTTCCTATGTTAGTTATGAATGTTATGTGTAGAACTAAAAGCTTTCAGGATATGCTGAGAGCCGAGTTGTATTCCAAAAGCCATTGCCATTTGTTTTATCAGAGATGGCAAAGCCACTTATAGCCCTATTGGGGGTAATTCAGAAAGCAGGTTTTGTGAAAACCTATAGTTCATGGAAACTCTGAGTTTACAGTTTCAAAGAGCAAGTTCTGTGTTTCTCTGAGCCATTTACTGCAGCAACATACTCTGTGAAGCTAACCTGCTTGTTAGCAGGATTTATCCAACTAACCCTGAGATTGTGCTACTCTATAACTGAAACCTGCCATCTGAATGTCAGACAGTGTCTGTCCTTTTCTGGAAGAGCAACATGAAACAATCACTGTGCGTAAATCTCAGTCGGGAGAGATCAGACCCCACTTGGATCATTTCTCATTATCTGTTTTTATGCACAATCAATCATTTGTCTGAACAGTATTGTCAGCCCTTATATTGTTCCTATGATACATTGTGGACATGCTCTCAGTTCAGAACCAGTTCTGTGTGTTGCAGCTTAATGTACGGCGTTGGTGATGCTGAGCATAATGTTCAAGGGAACCGTCTTTGTCAGGCTGTCTGAGGTGACTCTTGCCCTGATACTTTTTCTGTACACATTTGTATTGTTCAGGTCACCGACCCACAAGACTCATCACAAAGAAGACCACACAAATGCAGGTATCAGTCTAAGCAGGAACCTGTTGATTTAGTATGAAGCTTTGAGACTTGAAGCACTAATAAGTTAATATTTTAGGGTTTTGAGCGGTGATTGGCTGCATAGATGGCGCTCGTACTCCTATCACAGCTCTTTCAGCAAATGAAAAGGAAGTCTATCCCCAGTCTTAGTGTGCAGACAGGCCTACAATGTATTTTACATTTTCTAATTTCTTTTGAGAATGGTGCTTATTTTTGCTTAGAAAATGTCACTACTTAAATGTTGAATGTAGCCACTGAAAGGTGTTTAATTAGGTAGGGGAGGCTAAACAGCATCAACATTTCTTGTAGTGATATTATACTTTTCCTGTCTTTTTAAAATGTTACCTTCAGTTGCTGCCAAGTACATTTTGTGCCTGTTTGTTTGCACCTATATAAATAGATGACCTCACTTGGAAGCGAACTCGCCAGTGAAAACTGTCCAAAAGCAACTATACTTCCTGAGGAGACTCGAGAAATTTGGCAGGTTTGTAAAAACTATCACCAACATATACACTGAAAGCATCCTCTCAGGCTGCATTACTTCCTGGTACGGCAGCTGCTCCGATTGCAAGTCCCTCCAGAGGGTGGTGAAGTCTGCGGAGCGCGTCATCGGCGGCCATATCCCCTCCGCACAAGGCATCTACCACACAGGATGCCTTAGGAAAGCACAGGACATCAAAGTCTACAGCCACCAAGGTTCTTGTCTATTTCCGCTGCCGTCTGGTTGACTCTACCAGAGCATTGGGGCACAAGGCTCCTCAACCAGAAACAACAATCTATTATACTGTTCACACATGCTCTGATGTTTTTCCATGTACATTTAATGTACATTGGAATATTCTTTTGTATGTACTGTTCATAGGCATATAACTCTTTATTTATAATATCCAATACTTCTACCCATATTGTTCGCATTTCCCATCCTACTCTTTTTAACATTGCTGCTAGTTTACATTTGTATGTATATTATTGCCATATCTTTGCTTTATATAGTTCTTAATTCTTGCTACCTACCTATGTGCCAGGTCACAAGTGTCACTGTTCAGAATGATTCTGTGTTATTTGGTGCTTTTGGTAAATAAACTCTGAACTTGATATTACACCCAAAGACATACATTATTTATATATATATATATATATATATATGTTTAATGAGTGGAACACTCGAGATGAGACTTATTGTATTCAATTAATACTCATGCATTGTCTCAGCAAATTTCTGCCCCGCTTGCTCCCTTTCTTTTGTTGCTGCTATCGTATTGCCTTGTTAATATATAATCCTTCTGCATGTATGTTCATTAATATGGTGTGAAGTGCGGGTCAGAGACCTTGTTCTCATGTTTCCGTGATGAATCATGTTATCTACATTCCATTGATCAAGTCTTTTTATCCCCTTGTGCACATGCTTTACTCAGGGTTAACTAGACTCAGAGTTGACTGAACAAATTCTTACCACTTGTGAAAGTTTGACTGCTCACAGTCAGTGAACCCAGAGTTGTGTTTTCAACTGAGTATGTTAGCCCTGTTTTTTGAAATTCCCCCATTATGTAGCTGTCATACGTAATAAGTTAACGTTTTTGTAATATCCAAAGCAACCTACTGTAAATAGGCCTTTCATTACATTGTTCTGTTTTAGAACTTGCACACTATATCAACATTTTAGTCTGCAGAGGACCTTGTTTGATTATAGTCACAACATAAGGTTCATTCTACTTCATTTTATGGTTATTGGATGTTAGGGGACTTTGTCATTACACTGAAACAGTATACAATAATGACCTTGAAGTGGTAGTTTCATCCTATGAATAATGATAACCAAAGACGATTCTGGATTGAAAAACTTATCCACACATTTGTATACTTGCACTTTTATGGCTTACATAATGGTGTTTTTGATCCAATCTGCTGTTTACAGTACATACTAATGAGGTGCAGTGTGATTGCATAGTAATTAGTCCATTGACAGGAAGCCCTCAGGAAATGTGTTATGGCCAGCTGAGAGTGCAGGGTTACAGTGTCAGTGTTTAAATGGTGTATTTGTTAAGCCGTGTTTGTGTGTGTTGCTGCTGTCAACTTGTTAACCTGGTCTATGAATAACCTAGAAATGACATTCACACACGCATTGTGTGCATCTGATTAAAAGCTCTACCTGTGTTATAATGCACGAGGACACATTTCAGTATTGGTATGCAATCCTCAGCAGCGCACACACACACATACTAAAGACATTTCACACTGCTTTATGTCAATCCAAAATATAATTGAACCTCAAACCGGAATGTTAAACAAAGTAAAAGTTAGTTTTGATCTTCCACAGGGGGATACATAAGAATGCAGAAGTATTAGGCAACTAATTATATAAAGTATTTCTCTCAATTCACGTATTTAGGAAGGGGCCCAGGTAATTATTCTGGCATCTTTGTGGCCCTTGTTGGCTGGCCAAGCAGTGGAGTACTTGGATGCATGTGATGGAACATTGTTCTGCATGAAGATCATGGTCTTCTTGAATGCTGAGGACTTCTTCCTGTACCACTGTATGAAGAAAGTATGTTCCAGAATCTGGCAGTAGATTTGGGAGTTGAGTTTCAGCCCATCTTCAACCCAAAAAGGTTCAAGTACCTCATCCTTAATGATAGCAGCCCATACCAATAGTCCTTCTTCACCTGGCTGGTGCCCGACTGAAGTGGTGCTCTGTGTCCATTATTGATCCAGCTTCGGGCCCTTCCATCTGGTTCATCAAGAGTCAGTCTCATTTTATCTGTCCATAAAACCACTGAAAAATCTGTCTTCAGGTATTTCTTAATCCAATCAATACAGTACATTTCAAATCTTATTCAGTCGTGGTCGTATTTCAGCCTTCTTGACCTTAGCCATGTCTCTGAGCACTTGAGACCTTGTACTTTTGGACACTCCAGGTAGGTTTCAATTCTGGAATATGATAGTACTGGAGGATAATGGGTTCACTTTTAAATCTTCTCAAGTCTTGCAGTCAATTTGCATCTTCTCCATGTGTTTTTTGGCACCCCTGTTGACTATTTGCAACAAAACCTTTGATTGTCCGGTGGTTACGCCTCAATAGTTCAGCTATTTCAAGAGTGATCTATTCAATACTTTTTGTGTCAGTTGAATCTCTTTTTTGGCCCATTTTACCTGAGGTCATGAAGCTGCCTAATAATTATGCACACCTTGATATTAGGTGTTGTTCACTGTTGCTACACACCTCCTCATTACACCAATACATTTTACCTGAAAATGATTCAATCCAATGAGCATTCCGGTTTATATGGTTTGGAGTTGGAAAACGCGCATAGAAATAATGATACAATCAGAATAATTGCTTGCCTAATAATTGTGCACGCAGTGTATGGGAGAAATGAAAGTATTTAACCATTGCTGTGGTTTAATTTTCCTGGTACTTGTTTCCAAATGTTGACACTTAAATATCTGTGCCACAAATCCAATGAATAAAATGCTAATATGGAAAAGTATTCAAACCCCTGAACTGACTAATTTAATCGAATTACAAATGGTATGTCGATGTATCTCTCTGAGATTCAAAAACAATTATTAAACGCTGATTGAAATTGGTTTAGATAGAAAAATAAAACATAAAAATATCTGTAACTGTGGAAGCTCCCAGTTTACACAGATAAAATAAATTTTCCTAAATAAATATCCTGATCTGTGAACCATTAAAGTTGCAGACACTTTCTAATTAAAACACTATTGGAAGATTAGTTGGGCTGTAACATAGAAAGCATTAGAGTGTCCCAATAGTGATCAGGTCAAATGAGACCAAGAGATAAGTCTTTTGGCCGTAATTTACTAAAACCCTAAGACTGCCCGTGCATTAACACATTGCCATGGTGATGACAGCTTCATACTGTAGGGATGGTTCTCAACCGCACAAACTGTGCATCCTATTAAAATGGATGGAAGAACGGAGCTGGAGTCTGATGCGGTCGTCTTAGCTCCTGACTCGGGAACACATATTCCCCTGGCGACAGAGGTTTGAGCCCCAGCTTGACGGTCTTTCTGTACCCTTCCCCCTGATCTGTCTACATACCAGTCTCCATAGCCTCACCTTCCTATTGTAAACAATGATTTGACAGAAAAATGAATGCAGCAAAATATAGGGAAGTCCTACTGAAAAACCTGTTTCAGTCTGCTAAAATAATCTAAGCTTGAGTGGAAATGTGCCTTTCAGCCAGACAATGATATATGCACAAGGCTAAAGAGACATTGGACAGGCTCAGGAGTAACAAGGTGAATGTCCTCAGCAGCCCAGTCAAACTGAATGTCAATGTACCATTAGTAATTCAGTAAAAGTAAGGGGTGAAGTTTTTGAATCCTTTACCATGGCACAGTATGTACCATGACATTTGGAAACAGTGCCAGTGAATCTAAACCACTGCGTATCCTGTTTATAAGTAAGACATGTGATAGAAGCTATTGATCTTCCCCTCAGGGATGTAGCTATTGATCCTGGGTTGAGTGGCCTCTGCACATCCAACGGCTGGGCACCAATAAACACTGTATTATCAAAACTTCCATATCAATGTTTCCTGTAACTTGTACACCAGACCATTCCCATCAGTCTAAACAAAAATGTAGGGGTTTAGGAAGCAGCTCCAATCATCCTTGTTGGTTCTTTTTATCACTTGCCATGGAACTGAGATTAGGTTGAGGTTAAATATAGGTCAAACTGCTAAGAACCATTTTTAGACGATGTCTAATAATGTTATTTAATAGCAACATTTCTGGTATACTAGTTTTGAGAATGCAGGTATGGATTTGGCCGGGAATTATTTGTGTTATGTGTGTATAATAGATCACAATGGAGTGTAAGTAGAGTAGAATGGAGTAGGTCGCTCAGAAGAGATGGAGAAATAGACTGTAGTGTAGTTACCAACTCAGTCTTTTAACTGTAGTGAAGTTACCAACTCAGTCTTTTAACTGTAGTGTAGTTACCAACTCAGTCTTTTAACTGTAGTGTAGTTACCAACTCAGTCTTTTGTCTGTAGTGTAGTTACCAACTCAGTCTTTTAACTGTAGTGTAGTTACCAACTCAATTCTTTTGAGTGTAGTGTAGTTACCAACTCAAGTCTTTTGACTGTAGTGTAGTTACCAAATCAGTCTTTTGTCTATAGTCTAGTTACCAACTCAAGTCTTTTGACTGTAGTGTAGTTACCAACTCAAGTCTTTTGACTGTAGTGTAGTTACCAACTCAGTCT
>JACXGJ010005177.1:0-40426 GCA_016801105.1 Esox niger
ATCATGCTATGGGGATGCTTATCAGGGCAGGGACTGGGAGCAAAATACAGAGCGTTCCTGTAAGAAAACCTTTACACAGGACCTCAGACTCCAGTGCTTTCTTAATTGTGTTCTTTGGATCTTTGTCGTGCTGAATGAGGTATCTTCACCCGAGTCTGAGGTCCTCTGTGAACTGGAGTCTGAGGTCCTGTGTAAAGGTATTAAATATCTACAGTATTGGGAGAAATTTGGATAGCAGATCACAGAAGGTTCACATCCAATCTGATAGATCTTAATAAGAAGGTCAGCAAGAAGAATTGAGAAACTGCCTAAATACAGGTGTGCAAAGATGGTAGGAGCATGATCAAGAAGACTCAAAGCTGTGATATATTCCAAAGGCACTTCTACAAAGCAGTAACATGAGACAGTAACTTTTTCAATACATTTCCTAAAAGGTAATTTTGCTTTGTCATTATGGCATAATATATGTAGACCGATGTAATCAATTAAATGTTAAAAAAAAAACTAACTATAAAACAACAAATTATGGCAAAAATTAAAGGGGTCTAAATACATTCTAAACGCACTGTATGAATATGTTGTGGACATCAAAGAAGACAGAGGGTTGCATGTAAATGTATTTGGTGTTGTTATCTGTCCCTCTAACTAGGTGGCGAAGTGTGGCCGTCTGTCTGTCTCTATCGCAGCTGTGTCACTGATCCGCAAACAATTTGTAGAATTCTGTCCGTCACCGCTTCACAGAGTGCCTGGGATTCCGGACACTCAGTGTGCGTAGGGAGAAAGGGGAGGCGAGGGGCAGCAGGCTTCTATTCTCAGGACTCCTCTCATCCTATTCCAAATGGCTTTATCCCGAAATCCACTATCTTTGGGCAAGGGTAGGATAGAGGGTGGACTGTTTGAAAAAGGGCACACCTGCTGGCCATAAAGATCAAGACTAATGGGCCCCTCTGAGGCTGTTTCCACACTGTGTGGGAAAGGCTGGTCTACAGCAGCCATGTTGAAATGTAAATCTATATATGCTGATATGCGTACATCACCTAGTCAACATTCAATAATGTCTCTGAGGGAAACACTAAGAAAATCACAGACGGGCTGTCATACCCGTTATTATTAGGTACCTTTGGTGTTTGAGAAAGAAATGTTCTTTTGGTAAAGCCACAACATTTTAAACGGATATTTCAAGCTTTTGCAATAAGGTTCTATATCTACTGTATTTCCTCAGTCAGATGAACATCTGGATACCATGTTTATTTCTCTGTATATGATAGAAGATATAGGACGTTTTGAAAGCCAATGTTAATTAGCATTAGTGCAATGATGAGAAGTCTCTGGTTTTGTTACGAAAGGGCAATGACTGGCAGTTTATGTAAAAGACCTAAGACCGTACAGAAATGAGACACCACACTTGAAAACAAAGCCCCATCATGTTTTGCTCGTCTGCTTTTCTCCATGCAGGGGTGCCCCAAAGGGAGACATATCACTGGCCAGTTTTTTTCTAGTTGGAGTGGGGAGGGTAGGGGAGCGGGAAGGGACTCTGGCTTGCTTAATTCCCCATCCCAGCCAGAAAGAAATTGCTTTCGGTAATTCTGTACTGTCACGGGTCAATACACTAACTCAGGTTAGTGATTGTGCTATTGCAATTTAGCAAATTCATTCAAATGCACACAGAGATGATACCAAAAATGGTATTCACAGTGGAATTATGTGAAGGGCCTCAGCCAAAGTCCAGAATATTCACTTTAACAATTTAATGATACAGCTCCATTGCAAAATTCTAAATCTAACAGTGTCTGACAATGTAAAGCATCTTGTTGTTGTGCCCTTGAGCCAGGCACTTAACCTAAATAGTTAAGATCCTCTGGATAATTACTCAATCGTTGAAAATGAATGAGTGGTTGCTCTGGATAATTGTTCAAATGTCCAAAATAAATTAGAGCAGGGAAGGGATGTAAAATAAACAAATGCAATAACTCACATATTCCAAATGGATCAATGGTTTTGTCATAACCTTTCTACCCCACAACCTCCATCTGTTAGCAGTCAACTGGGCTTTTTCCAGTGGTAAACCAAAAATCAGGATTAAAGTATGTGTGGTGGGCGGCTTCAAAGCAAGAGGCCACTGTGTTGAGTCATGCCTGCGTCCTCCACCTCTTGTCCTCTATGCAAAAGCAGAGCAATCCTACAGACACTTTCACTACCATCCTACTAAGTCAAATTCCCTTTTAGGATAGCTAAATTAGTATGTAATTAGCAAAGGACCTCCGGTGTTTGTGACATGTAAACAATTGTATGTTTCTGGGTAACAATTTGTCAAGAAATATAGCAATGAAAACAACCATAGTGGTGGAAATATGTTAACAACAACCTCATGCCCCGCTTAGGCCTTCTGTAGAACTTCAGCAGTACCGTATGCTTAATCGGAGATGATGATCTCAATTACTAATGCTCAACCTACCGCTACATCCAAATGTAGGGTCCGATTAAGTTTATTCCCACTCTCTTTATTACACACAGATGAGAATAAGCACTGACAACACAATGTGTTTACAAGTCCAGTCAAATCAGGAGAGTTACTGAAGTAAAACGTAACAGATTACATCATCTAAACTGAGAAGAGTCTACACTAAATTAGAAGCAGTTTCCAGGCACTCAATGTTTGGGGTATAGTAGTCATATTTCAGGCCATGAACAACACAAGAGTGTGTGGTTCCAGTTTTCCTGCTTCCCAGTGTTGTTGTAATGGATCCTTTTAATGTCGTTACATCAGAATGGTAAGCCAGTCATCAGTCAAGTTATATAATCCTGTTTGTTATCTTGTTAATTACATACTTGCTATTGCCTGTGACTCAATCCTAGCATTAACAAAACTACCCAAATCCATGTTAGAGAATCACTGAGTGAAGCAGAGCAAGGTTTTGGGGGAGTTCTTTATTTACCACAGTGGAAAAATGTTTTGCTTGCCAGCTGGCTATGGCTGTTATGAGTGTTTTGTGTGTATGTCATAGTTGGTGCAAGTGTGTTACTGTGTATGTGAGTCCGTGTACAAGGGTTAAAAAAAAAAAACTGCCAGCTTTGCAATAAGATTTATCACTGAGTTACCGAAGGCTGTCACATTTTCCACACATAAGATTAACTTCTTAGTCAAGTGTAAGTACATTATCTCTCATTAGCTGATTGGGGTGACTTCTAGATTCATAACTTTATTGAAGACTTTTAAGGTGTGCCCAATATTAGTTTTTGGACCTACAAAAGAACTTTTATGAATCATCCCTGGATCTCACCTACAGCATCAGCTTCTCTGACCTGGAATACACAGAAAATGTGCCAATCTTGGTCAAGCTTGGACATTATATATCTTGCCCAATAATTAACCATCTCCCAACTGTCCATATTCAAGAGGAAGATTCAATGCCAACTGAGTAGGTAAACTATATGAGCAAGCCTAAACAGCATATCAACACCCACCAATGACAGCGGCCCCTTTGTTTTCAATCATTAGAAGAGCTTATTAGTGGCTCGCAGCCAAGTGCTGGCAGATGGCCACAAGGGTCCTTCATAGGGCTTACTAGTTACAAGGCTGTACCAGTCAAGTATCTAATTTGGGCTGAATTCCACAAAAATTCTCAAGGGAAGCAAATGTAAACAGGCAATGCTTGGTTCTCACCCAATGAACCTTGAGTGTCTGTCAGATTTCTATCCGTCAATGTTTAAAAGAACATTCTTTTTCCAAATAGAGCATTACCTAATACAACTTTTTTGGGCCATGCACATTCTTTCCATAGTAGACAATTCACAAAAAATAAAAATAAAAACGGAATTTTCAGAACACATTGAGACCCCTTTTTACAAACATTTTAATCTTCAAACACTTTTTAGGTTTTCTTCAAAGACCTGATAATATTAGGCTCCATTCATCCTTCCCTCAATCCTGACGATTCTAGTCCCTAATGCTGAGAAGCATTCCCATTGCATGATGCTCCCACCACCATGCCTTACCATGGGCATATTATTAGCCAGGTAATGAGCGGTACCTTGTTTATTTGCCAGATGCAGCACTTAGCATTCAGGCCTAATTTGATTTTGGTCTCATAAGATTTTTCTCATGCTCTCTGAGTCAAAAAAAAATATTTCTCATAGGTCTACAGAGAGTTATTGGCTTGGTTTTGAAGGGAAAATAGTCAAGTGCCTTTCTAAATCATGCCCAATCAATTAAATTGCACATGACAGCCTTGCGCTTGGAGATTGCCAAAAAGCACTTAAGACACTGTTAATTGCTCTTTTCTTATGAATGGCTTCTGTCTGGCCACTCTACCACCAAGGCCTGATTGGTGGAGTACTGCAGAGATGATTGTCCTTCTGGAAGGTTCGCCCATTTCCACACAGGAACTCTGGAGCTCTATCATAGTGACATTGCGTTTTTGGTCACCTCTCTGATTAAGGCCCTTTTTCTACCCAGATTGCTCAGTTTGGCTAGCTCTAGGAAGAGTCTTAAGAATTAGGCCACTGTGTTCTTGGGGACCCTGAATGCTGCAGTTGGTATCCTTTCCCAGATATGTGCCTCAGCACAATCCAGCCTTGAAGCTCTGTGGAAAATACCTTCAACCTCAAGGCTTGTTTCTTTCTGTATCAACTGTGTGACCTTATATAAACAGGTGTGTACCTTTATAAATCATGTCCAGATAAATGAATTTACCGTAGTTGGGCTTCAATAACTTTGTAGGAACATCTCAATGATGATCAATGGAAATTGGATGCACCTCAGCTCAATTTCAAGTGTCATTTGTAGGGGTCTGAAAACTCTATATACATCTATACATGATATGTTTTCCATAAATTAACAAAAATGAAAATAAAATGGTTTATCTTTGTCATAATGGTGTATTGTCTATAAATTGATGAGCAACATTTTTTTTATATATTTTAGAATAAGTCTGTCACGTAACAAAATGAATAGGTCTGAATACTGTGCAAATGCACTGAACAGTAAATTAAAACATTCAATTGAGATTATAGTAAGTATATTAAAATGTTTTTCATGAAAAATACATGTAAATGCATTAACTGATACAAAATGTAAAATCCTGAACAATGGCCCTCCGTTGCAAATTGCAGTCATCCTCAAGTTATTTAAGACAACAAGAAAATGTACAATCCTAAAACAAAGGAGCCAACTATTGTTTTGATTCACTTATAATATGTGATAGGGTCAGTAATGATAATGCACTCCAATAGCTATCACATATTTGAATAATATTGAATCATTTGTAGATTTTCGTATTATTTATTCAGATAAGCTTAGGCTTACATTTTCAAGTTGGTCCCACATTCTTTGAGCTCTAGTTGGTTAGTTCTTTAATGTAATTGCTATAAGCAAAAATTATTAAAATAATTCATTCTATACACTCAACTTTGTATCAACATTTGATACTATTCAGTCACTTCTGAGGGATTTTCATTTTATAACGGATTATCCCCCTGGAATAATCTGCAAGAATGTTGTGGGAATAACACAGCACCTACCAGGTTAAAAAACACTAGGCTATGATTGGATAAGTACTTAGCCTCCTGAGCTGCTAATAATTGTGAAGGATAAGTGAAGGATGTTTAAACAACAAAAAAGTGTTTGCTCTATACCACCATCCAGTGGAGGCAGGCAGTACTATACAAACATGTTTGAAGACAAGCCTTTACTGAATATATGTTTGACCTTCTCTTTTTGCAAAACTCCACAGTGGGTTTGGGAGAATGAAGATGTGTAGCTAACTGTTCTACTTGTTATTATACAGCTTGCTCAACCAAGACATATTTACCAGCACTTGCTCTGAAGGAGAGCGCATTCCCTGGCCAACAACCATGATTGAACATGAGGCCAGATCTATAAGGATGTCACAATTTAACAGGACAACTAGGGCTGGGCAATATGTAAATACAATTAAATCACAATATATCCATGAATGTTTCTGGTATGATATGGAACAGTTTGGTTTGGGTGTTGGCATGTACAAATTAAAAAACAATATTAATGAAATAAAATTACAAACAATAAAAATCATTTATTGTGATATCACTTGTCACTTGTTTTTCTATTTTACTATTGAATTCTAATTTATTGAAGTATGGATTACATACTAAACTAACTACCTAGGGCCATGTTGCTCAAATAATTATTAGCAGATATATTGAGCAGATCTACTTGTATGTTGCTTGTTCCAAACCCAACCATTAAGCAAAATATCTTATAAATGGGGATTCAAATATGTTTTATGGAGAGGACATTATTTAAATTCATTCCTTTTTCAGATGATAGAATGTGGTTCTTTCTTAGATATTTACTGGCCCAGATATGCTCAAAGTGATGTCAATAGCTACACCCAGACATCCCTGTGAACTGGTGTCAAATGCAAGACACCATTTGAAATGTATTTTGCTATATTTTAACCATTTAGATCCCAAAAACAAATTTAGGAAGCTGCTGTAGATTACTGAGAATTCACAAAATACATTAATATATATTATAAATAAATATTTTTATTAAAAAAAACGGACACTAAGAATGTAGCTCAACCACACTGGTGTGCTCTCCCTCTTCTGCAAGCATACCTCTCAGGCATAACAATTTTGTAAACCGCGATTACGTTCAGTGTGAATACAAATCTGTGTAATTCTGTTCAATATCAACATATCCCCGGTGCTATTGGTCCTTGACTTGCTATAACGTTGCTCATTAAAATGGCGCTATTATGTTGGTCCTTAACTAAATAAATTTGGGTTGGGCTGCACGACTTGGATAAAAAATTGAATCACGATTTCTTTGACAAATATTGCAATTACGGTTATGATCTGCGATTTTCAAACATGGGTGTAAACAGCATAGATAATCTCACCAAAAAATGTAGATCATAGCCTACATAATGTGGTATTAAACTGAATAAAAATCGAGTTAAAGTTCAGCGTTTTCTATTTTGCACTAATTTGAAGGTGCCGTCTGTGTTGAACTAATCATTTAGTTGAACTGCTCGTTTAAAGCAACGGCGTTTGCAGTGTTTGCTATGTTTGTGCCGTTGCCATAGCTGGTTAGGCAAATCTCCTCAACACTTGAGATATATTTTCTCCAATATTAAGTATGTTTGTAAGCACCGGCATTGAAGCTGAAAAATAATAACCCTGCTGCTGTGTATGTGAGACAATATATCTTGGTGCCACTTGCTAACTTAAAGCAGACTTCACTAGCATTTGCAGTGTTAACTCAAGCCTACAATGAAAAAACATCAAGTGCTGCTCAACTAACACCTGTCCCTCACACTCTTGAGTAAAGTCTTCATGATATCGATAGTAGTGTTAGACAATCGTATTTGATTTAATTCTCATGGTTCAGCAAATTGAAAAATCTCCACCCTATAGAATGTTTTTTTTTTGCTAAAACGATTCAAGTGGTCGATACATTAACATAATGTGCTCTGACATTTAGTTAAAGAGCAGGTTAGATTTTTACATTATTCTGTGTTGGCCCCCAAGAGGTGCAGTGCTCTAAATCTTTCTTTCGCAGTACAGCATGCTGGCCAAGAGTTCAAATTCTGGTCATGGCATACCAAGTGTGGTCAGGAGTTCAAACTCTAGCTGCAGCATACTGAAAGTGACCAGGGGTTCCGGAAAGGGTGGGTCAAAATTGGCTTTTAAGATGAAATTTCAAGTACACAACCTGATGTGAAGTGGTTACAACATGGGAAGGCCATATTAAGGGCTTTTCACACTGCACTGTTCAAAGCCCTGGGCTATCTTAGCCCCAGCTAGCTAGCTTAGCCTGTGTTCACACAACAGTTTATTAACCCTGGGCTAAGTGCAGCGTGAAAACGCCTTTAGTGTAATGAGCATCACGACAACGGGAAAGGATCAAAACTGTTTGCAAGCAGACGCCCTCAGGATATTTCACATGTAAAATGAGAGAAATAATGACAGTGAAGACCTATTTTGAAATAGGTCTGATTCTGATATACGGTAGCCCTCATTTGTTGTTTAAGGATACAAAATGGAAACTATTACCCTGGACATTGTGTGTAGGCATAGTGGGACACATTTTGATTATGTATTTTATGCATATATAATGAGATAAAATTGAAAACTGGATTGAGGAACAATGACCTCATCTATTAAATCTGTTAGCGGTCTGGCACCAAAAGAAATGGCACTTAACAGCACTTGACAAGATGACAGGCACCGCTCTGCATAACAGGCATGTCTGTGTCGCCTATTGGAGCAGGTTGTTGGATCTGGGCCCTTGCATTCTTTGGTGGGCTTCCCTGTGCATTTGCTGAGGTAAACACAGCAACCATGGCAGGATATTTATACCTCGGTAACACCAAGGCCCTATCCTATTTCTCAGAAGAGGAATCTGTTTGACTGTTACCTACGCACACAATAACCCAGGACAGCACACCACCCCGTCATCTCTCTCTCTCCCTCTCACTGATGCCTCTCCCCTTCCCTTCCTTTTACACATTCTTTCTCTCCCTAACTCACTCACCACGCACACGGTTTACATCTCTTTCACTCCAACCTATATTTCACTCTGTTCCTGCCTGTATTAACACATCACAGACTCACAGACCAATTTCTCCTCTTATTTCCTCTCTTCAACACTCATCCAGCAATCCAGAAATTCTGTGTAGTTCTAATGTTACATGGGCGAGCTAAGACCTCCAGAGACGTGGGCGCCACCAGTGTCCCCTGGGCCCTGGCAGAGGACCAACAAATCCTGTAGCCAGTCCCCTTCACTGGGGGTGGCAAGGTGTCCCACCCTTTTCTGTCACATAAAGCACATTCAAACAGAGAAGCACACACGCAGGTATGCACAGATAGCGCCAAAGAAACACAGCCGAGAAGGAAAAAGGATCAGTTCAGATGAATATAACACAACTGTTGCTACAGAGTATTATGACACTTGGTGATTTTGTATTAAACTGTGGTATACTAAATCACTATAGTGAACTCGGTGTAGTTGTGTAGTTCTTACAAGTATATACACTTGTAGTATACTAAATAATTGTAGAATCCATTGATCATACCTGGTCCTTCCCACCAAATTGGTTAGTATCCTGTAGAATATTACACTACACCCGCTGTGGTATCCATCAATCAAGTGGGGCTAACTGTTAAATATTAAATATACAGTAGTATAATTATATGATCCACATTTCTTTAACGATGTGGGAACTGTGGAATGTTGTTCTCCAATCGGTATAGTACACAGTGGCAGCATGCTCCTCTTGATACACAACTGTGAAAGTACATGTAATTCTACATACAGCATGTCCCATTGCTAAATCATAATGCCACAAACCTAATGAAATCACATGTAACAGAGCGCCCAACTACTACCAATTCAAAGCAGCATTAATATTTTCCCATTCTTTTTTAGCTATTACGGTAACACATGTCTATCTGTCACTGCATCTGTAGCCTGTTGCTGAAAAAGACTGTTTTGTGGGTAGAAAAATCTAAACTGCAAAGTAGACTAATGTCATGAGTATGTATCTACAATCCCGGAAAATAGGTATTTGGTAAAAAGGTTCTTCATTTTGAATATTTGGGTGTGGCATAGTGTGGCTTTTGTGTGCTGACAAATTCAATCTGATGGCAGGGGATAAAGTTAATCTGATTTAAATTAGGAAGGCTTGATTGTTTACCAAGGTATTCAAACACATGACCCTAATAATCCCTTTCATTGGGCTGAATTAACCTCCATGATTCTTTGCACTTTAGAGACTCAAAGTGAGGCCAAAATGACATTTTAGTGCAGTTATAACAAAATTACCAGTAAAACATCTTGATAATCCTAGAAATATTGGCAGCTACCTTGACTGCATCAGACCAACCTAATTAAATTAACTACTTGACATTAACTATGCTTATTAAGAATACAATACTTTGAACCTACAGCCACATGGAGGCTGTAATATGAATTTAGTCTAGTGTGGGTTTGATGACTTGAGATTAGACAACAAAAACAAACTCCCTGCACCTAAATCAGAAAAGCAAGACCAGCAGGTGAAGCACAATGCAGACAATTTGCATTGTGAATTTTTGTGACATATGATCAGTTGTTTGTTTTAACAGAAACTAGTGGAAAAACGTGATATGAATAATGTTGGTAAGTCATCCATTTTACACATCCATACTGCAACCACATAGGCGATAACACTCAGGTTAGAACAGCTTGGTTAGATGTGCTTCAGAGGACATGTCTCGGTCTTTGACTGTCCCAAGCCAAAACAGTCAAGTGAATACTCACTGAGAATAAAGTAAGGCTCACCTTTGTAAGACAAATGCACTCTGGGAGCAGACCGAGAATTGGCATGGCAACTGTAGACAGATGAACTCAGCAGAAAGAGGAAGAGGGCTTGCGTGGTCTCCATAGCAATTACAGAAGTGTTAACAGTTGAAATCCTACAAAGAAGAGAGGTAAAATGAGTACAGATTAATTTAACATCATCATATCGTTGCACCTATTTACAGAGATTTTCTCATGCACTGAAACATCCTTTGCACTGAAAAGTGTCATTTTAAGAAGTCACAGAGAAGATGAGTAGTATTTAATTAGCTTCCAATCCTCTGAAATGTCACATTGACATTGAAATCCCTAAATCAAAACCCTGACCTTTAGAGTAATCTGTTTGCAGGTCACTAAGCATCAAAGCTTTATTTGTTAGAACCATAGAAAATATATAAATGACCTTTTTACTTTGAAATATCATTATAATGTCAATAGGAAAAGCAATACCATTTCAACACTATCATTATGAAGAAAACAATACAGTGCACTTCCAGTTACCATCTGATGCAACATTTAGTAAATATTAGATAGTGGTTTCCCTGACACAGATTAAGCCTAGTCGTGGACTAAAAGCCCATTCAATAAAGTATTTGACACACTGGGAAATTAAATTATCTTAAGCAGTGTGCTGTGATGCGTTGTACCTAAGAACAGTTCTTAACCATGGTATAAAGGCCATATACCACACTTCCTCATGTCTAATTGCTGACATATAGCACAGCTATAAGCAAATCGATATTCAGGATTCAAACCACCCAGTTCATAAATCCATTTATACCACAGTATTGTTGAATATCCAGTGCTGATTGTGTAGAAGTGAGTTATAAGCATGTATATTAATTGCTGATATACAGGATGGTTGGATGTCTTAGGGACAGAAGATTTAGACATGTACAGTAATGATGATGTAAAAGGCCGCAAAAAACACTATGTATAGAAAGCAATATACACCAACATTCATGAAAAGTTTATCCTGTTTAGGATAAACATAGATGCCAATAAAAAACAACAAAAATTAAAGGCTTTTGTTTATATTTACATTCATATTTTATTAGTGCTTTTTCATGTTTTGGTTGCTACAGATACACATTTTTATTATTTTTACAAATATTTCAATTTACTTGAATGTTAATACAAGAGTAAAGATGACATTAAATACACTAAATGCATTGACATTTCTTCGATAATTATTATTCCATCAAATTTTTATTTAATTCGATAATTATCATTATCGATATTAGATCTTCTTCGATTACAGTGGAATGCATAGGTAATCGACCTGTTGGATTGGTTGCTATATTGACTTACACTTTTCACTGTAAAAAAAATACATGCACCATCTATACAGTCTCTCAGTCAAGTATTCAACTGCTAATTCCAGTGAGCCATTTCGAATGTCTCGTAGAGAAGGGGTGTGATAGGTAGATTGCAAGAACAAATAAGACATTTGCTATCTCTTTAAGCATGGCCAAAATAATGATTATGTATTTGATGATGAACTAAACCACCCAGCTGCAAAGGATTAAGCTTGAGACAAATCCAAAACAAGGCAACTACACTCATGTGTTTGTGTTTGACGTGTTGTTATTGTATTGTCATTATGTGTATGTTTGTGTTATATGTGTACACTGCTTTCAAAATGTCACCCTAGGGATAATGAAGCTAATAAAGTGAGCTATTGTGTTAAAACAACACACACTGAACAACTGCCAAATTCTTTTTTAGAATAGTGGCGACTACATGAGGACATGGGTATGCTTGACTTTGGCCCAGACTTGAGTTTGTCAGATAGAAAAGACACAGGATGCTAATAGGGAAAATCCTAGACAGAAAACAGCTTCACATTAGGCAGTGGGAGAGGAATTCACCTCTCAACAGAACAATAACCAACTTTCGATAACAATAACCAACAAACTGTCCATATGTATCAAACAACATTAAAACAAATGTCAGAGTATTACAATCCCATGTCCAAAAAAGCTGTGACATTGTGTATAATGTAAAATAACAAAACAGAATCCAACGATTTGATTAAAAAAAATATTGCTCATGTGGTTCTTCAAAGAACCCTTTTATATGGTTCTAGGAAGAACAAAATGGATTCCCCCACAATGCGAAAGACCCTCCAGGAACCTTCTTTTTAGAGCGTATTAGTGGACGGAATACAGAAGTAGTTCAGTAGTATTTTTCCAAAGTACCTATAACCATTTTATGTCACCAGAGGAAAATGATCTGAAGCGTCATCACTTGACTGAGATGAGCAGGCTGTGCTGCTATGGTGAATATGATAGCTGTGGTGTTTCTGGCTGAATTGCTCAGCAGCATTCTCCACTGTCTGCTGCTTCTGCATGGCCGTGGACATTGTCAAGATATTACACTGCCACTAAACATGACATCACGTCACTGACATGTTGTTGTCTTCAAGAATCTCACAGCAAAATAGGTGTTGCCATTTGCTCTATTGTTTAAGTGTTTTTAACATAACAAATACATGAAGTCAAACAAGCTCCACAGCAAATGATTTGACAAGCACTGCACGAAACACCTACATAAGCTCCAATATGAGAAGGTGCTGTGGAGGAGCTTGAAAAAATGGTGTTTCCAAGAAAAAAAGATATCAGGAAGGCTATTGTTTACAGACCCGCAGTCTAAACAGGTCAGCCTAAAAATCTAAGCACAATGTCTTGAAAACATAGCTGTGATTCAGTGTTGGAGTACATTAGCGTTTTTCAGAAGATCTATTTGAACTTAGGATTATTGCTCTACTGATCTACTGTGATGTTCCAGATAAAGTGCCTTTAAAAAGTAGTCAGACCCTTCCTTCACATGTCGACGTGTTACAATGTTAAAAGAAAAATGAAATCAATTTTGATGATCCTTGCTCACTTACAACTGTGGTAAATGAAACTGTTTGGACATTATTAGGATTTATGGGACCTCTATAAGGTCAGTATATGCTTTGAAAGTTCCCAGGTGCAGAGTGGGCTCCAGCACTGTGAAACGGAAGTTTAAAACCACCAAGACGCTACATAGGGCTGGCTATTCGGCAAAACAAAGTGATTGGCACCAAGAACGCAGTGGCCACTCTGACAGAGGAGAACCTGTCAGAAGAACAACTATCTCTGAAGCACTACATTAATCAGGCCATCTGGAAGAGTGGCTGTACAGAAGTCACTCCTGAGAAAACAGCTTATAACAAGTCGCTTGAGGAAATGAGAGCATGAGGAAGAAGGTCTGATGACACCAACATTGATTGTTGGGTATAATTGAACCAAAATTCATGGTTCCCTTAATGATGTGCACTCCCAAAAGCAGACCCTAACCGTAACATTCCCACCACCATTCCTAACTGTTAAGGGATAAGGTTTATTTGGAGGTAGGCTGTGTTGGGATTTGCCAAACAGCAGTTTGGAATGTGACAAAAAGGGTACATTTTGGACTTTGCTACCCAGGTGATCTGGAAAAGTTTAGACAGGGAGGTTTGATTATTTTTTGACAGCAGACGCATCTTCCTGGCAACCAAACCACGAAAGCCCTTTCAATTCAATGTTCTTATTGTTGAAGCATGCACAGTAACCTGAGATGCAGCAAGGGATGTCTGCAAATCCCCAGATGTTATGTTTGGGTTGGCTTTTACCCTATTTATTGTTTGTGGCTCATGGGGATATTTTGGAAAGGCATCCACTTCTAGGCAGAGTTGCTGTCAAAAAGTTGCCTCACAGTGGACTGATGGAGCTCAAATCTTTTGAGATGGTTTTACAGCCTGCCTCAGACTGATGTGCTCGTACTACCCTGGTCCTGTCTATTTATCCAGCCCAAACGCTTTCTTAAAGATCCTTTTATTTAGTTCATTTGGTACCTAATTTTTTTATACTTGATTTAACCAATGCCACTTTGGTTTTTAAACTGAACTAGTTACTTTTTTCATTTTGATATTCTACTACATGTACATGCATGACATCCTGTAAACCAATATATGTAATTGGTAACTATAAACCTGTTATGTCAAATAAAAAAGACTGGTTTTGATTAAATACAGATTAAATGGTAAAACTAAAGAAATAAAGGAATAGACTCTGAGGGAAAACCAAGAGAGAAGGGACAGAGAGAAGGAATGGAAATTTGAGAAGAGAAAGATGTGAGAAAAGGGAAATGAGCGTGACAAATTGGACAAAAAACATGTTTGAGAAGAAAACAAATCACCCAAGAAAAACAGCATTTTCCCTCTCATGCATTTTCAATCATGTCCACAATAAATAAACAACAGAACATCAATTGCACTCAAATGTACTAATACTCCCTCTGTTGATTTAGGACAAATAACAAGAAGCTACTTACACCACCATTTTGATTGTATTTGTAGCAAACTGAAATACTCCTCAAATGGAAACTGCATACAGTGACTTGAAAAGGGCATTTAGCCTTTCAAGTGACTGGATGGGAGGAGTACATAAGAATTTTAGGTAGCGTGGGTCCTATGAACAGGTCATCAGAATAAAACAAATGAAAGCATAAAAGGATCCCTAAATTGGAATTTTAGATAGGTTATATACTGTAATTAAATGAGCTGGGATTAAGTGTCCAGCAAAAGTACACATTTTTCATTTTTGTTTGACATTTGTCTGACATTAGTGGAGTTACTCAACCTGCCAGGTGACATTACAGTTAAATAATCTTGAGTCCAAACTGACATAGACTTACAGTGTGTTTTCAGAGATATAGCCAGGGCCCATAAAAAATGTAATCGCTCACCCATCTCTGTCCGCCCACATCTCACGCTGCAATCAGACTAATCAGAGTTGCTCCACCTCAAAGAAAACATGCTTGGGCCTGAAAACCTGCAACAGCTGGTACATCTGTTTGCTTCATAAGTGTCCAATACATTCTAAGAACCAAGGACAGGTAATACTTGATCTTAGGATACTGTATGATCATTATATTTATCACTAAGAAATTGCTGATTGATGTTGTTGTATATTTCCTCTCATACGTGGGCTGTGAGTAGTCCTATATTGAAATTCTAAAATATATGTGCATATAAAACACTTAAATTCATTTAAAAATGTTTTAAAATACGATAAGTTATCTGGCAAATAATTCGATACCAAAATGCATCAAAAATATTTTAAATGCATATATTTTCCATATGGGATTGGCCTATTCAAAACCCCTAGACCAGGGAAACTCAACTCTTTCCAAAACCTGCTGGTTTCTATACTACATTTAATTGCATTCACCTGGATTCCCATGTCTGAGTAAGTCTCTGTTTTGAGGGTTGCAATCAAAGATATCACTTTGAGGTCCAGGGATTAGATTCAGGGCCTTGGACTTAAGAGTTAGCAGACGTTAGCAGTAGTAAAGAGCAGAAAAAGGGTTTAATATATTTCCAGAAGCCACCATTCATAGTAATCTTCCTGATCTTGGTTTCTCTATTTTCTATAACTAATCCGCTTTTGTAGGTAATGTCCTAGAGTTTGCTGGCATGAGACCTGTGGATATGTTGCAAAAAAATAAAACCATGAAATAAGTGGGTCAAATGGATTTTTGCATTCTTTATGCAGATGTGAAGTGCAGATTAAGAACTGGTTTAAATGAAAGATAACATATGGTTTTCTGGTGTACATGGTCATAGTGGAAATGGAAGAGAGGCCATATCTTGTGTACATCACCATGGGTACTGTATCTCCAACAGTACATGGCCCATACAAATAAACTAGACTAAAACAATAATTTAATACGTCCACCTGCTTAAGGGAGTCTTCAGGAAACAATATAAAAAGAGGCGCTTAAAAGACAGTGCCAAACATGATAATCTCATATCTGACTGATATTTTTCATCTCTATTTAGTCAGGCAACATTTAGTAGACATGTATCGAAGTTGACTCAATAAAAAACGGATGTGTTCTGTTATCCCTCTTTAGGATTTCCATCTCTGAATAAATTATGTGGATGTTGGACAATGTCCAATTCAAAAGTTTTATGTATTGCATAACCCCCCCCGTTAATCAGGAAAAAACTGTTGCACCCTTTCGCAAGATTGACCTTCACCTAAAATACTCAAATATTCACACCTTTCCTCAAACTACATCAATCAAGTGAAGTTCCTGAAGGCTAAGGGAAGGCCTGCCGCAATTCCATTAGTTAATAGTGGGGAGTGTGATAGAGGGTCACATAAGTGCTTGGCCAACAATTAGTCCCTGATGTTAGTCTGAGTTGTCGTCCCTTTGCAACATGTGCCAGCCTGGGGACAAGGCTGTCAACGTGAGAGCTCATTAGCACGACCTCTTGGAAAGAAAACTGTGACAGGCTTGGAGGGTGGCCCCAAGAGAGTCGGAAACCTCTAGCACCGGTCAGTGTGGCTCATGTTTCTACATCGTCTGCAAAAAACGAATAATTATTTATCGAAGCACAACCCTTGCTGTTAGCGCCGTCTCCCACAACACAGGGTGTCTCTATCTCTGGAATGGCAACAGTACATGCCATACAGATCATTGGATAATATAAGTAAAACAAGTACTTTGGTAAAACTTTCACAAATACAAACATGTATCACCTATCAGAATCCCTGGAACATATAATTGTGTGGAGTGACTGAGATGTTACTCCCTGCATGTACTCTGTGTTTCCAAATTTGGGTGAGTCAACACCTATTTAAATCTATGTACAACCACCTACTGGCCATTCAGAGAGCCTCTGACTTGAAAAAGAAAAAGTTGTATTCAGTTGTATTGTAGTCAGTCGGTATGAACCTGTGCTTCAGTAGCAGGTGTGTCCTGGCTCCTTACACAGTGGATTAGGGTCCAATTAGCTGAGTATACTGAAATTTGCATAGAGCTGAAGAGTAGTCTATGCAGACTGATATTACACAGAAACATTTTCTGTCAAAATCAAAAAATCCACTTTGGTTTTGCAGTTGGTTGTAACCGTTTAGGGTCCAACATGCCAATTGTTGATTTTGGAGTTCACCATTAAGCTCCCGAGTTCCTAAATACAGGATTCAGCACCTCCCGTTAAAAGCTGTTAAGCCCCTGCTGTCTTATCTGCTGCTCTTTGAAGTTCTACGGTGCCATGACTGTCTCCTTCTGTAGCTCCAAAACCTGCCTGTCAACAAGCACATGACCCAAGGCAAGTAGGAGTTGAGAAACAGACATTTCTTAATTCAATATTAAAATAAATTGTTACTTATTCAGAAGAAATAAGAAAAAGATTTTAACGAATTCACACTTTTAGTGGTGCTGTCAACATAATCGAAAATGTACAGTGTTTACAGTTCAAACTCATTCTTGAGTGAAGAGGTACCATGACAGATAAAAGGCACAAAATAGGAAAATCTTCAAAGACAGTTCAAAGACTTTTAATTGAAAACCTGTTATATACATTAAAGACGCTCCAGAAAACAGGAGGACAAGTCTTTATGTCACAATGATAAGACCCAAGGAATATATTTTGTTTTATTTGACAGAAACAGATCATCAGCAGCCTGCTTTTAAACTCATGTTGCAGTGGCTAAGACTGCTAGCCCACACTAGGCCACAAGTACCAGAGAAAACAGTTTGGTTCTAAATAAAAAAGGTTTTGGCATTTTTGGTGTTGGCTAGAAACGGTTTAAGTTGACATGGGTTGTGGGGAAGAGAGGGGTGAATTGAGTGGGAGATGTATGGGGCAGACCTGGGGTTGATCTGAGGTGAACTCATTTCTACCCAAATAAATGTCTTTAGTTTTAGTTTCAGGTGACATTTGCATAGTGCTGTATCATTTATGCATGCAGTTGTGTCGGGAGGGGTGTACAGCCTAGTGACACAGTACACTATTATCCTTCCTTGCTCTCTTTGAGAGTAAGAGGGCTGCCCACTTCAATAGACACTCCAAAACTAAGTCAGGGTGGCTTAGCACATAGACACATTTCCCATTGTTCCCCTCAAACAGTACATTTATTTAAGTGCAGATTTTCTTAGTCTACACACCCATGGGAAGCACAAGTCCATGGCTCTTCACACGTCAATACTCTTGAGAGGGCCTCCCACCAGAAAATAGTGGCTAGATATTGAGATTTGTTAATGTTTGCATTATGAAATAATAATAATCAGTGTAAACGTTCTTCAATACATTATGGAAATAAACAGTTCCTTTGTAAGTATTCAGACACAACAATGACAATGCAAAAAAGGTTATTTGACATTTTTACCAATTTATTAGAAATACAAATCTGAAATATCTCATGTACAGACAGTTGCTGTAAAACTTTGATTTATCCTGTGTCCTTTATAATCCTTTAGATGTCTCAAGAACATGATTGGAGTCCACCTGTGGCAAACTCAATTGTTTGACAGTTGTATTTGCCTCTGGCTACTGTAGAGCTTCAGGTTTTCTGGTAGAACATGCCAGAAGCACAACCGTCTCTGCAGCACTCTATTGATCAGGCTTATGGTGGAGTGGGGAGAGGGAAGCCACTCCTGAGTAAAAATCATTCCATTTTAAAGGATAATGAGAGCATGATTTAAAAAGAGTATCTGATCTGAAAAAAACTCATCAAAACCAAAAGAAAATCTAACTAATATGCCTGAAAGCCTTGTGTAGAGTACCACACATCACCTGGCTTATACCATCCCTACGATGACACATGGTTGTATGAGCATCATGCTATGGGGATGCTTCTCAACAGCAAACACCTGGAGACTGGTCAGGATTGAGGAAAGAATGAATGTAATAAAATGAAGAGAAGTCCTTGAAGAAGTTCTTTCAACCACTCTCCTCATATTTCAGCCACATTTTCCACCCTCAACACCTTAACCCTGGTCATAAAGGCGCAGCAGCGCCAGTTCTTTTTGAGGAGGCTGAAGAAGGCCTGTCTGGCTTCTAAGATCCTTGTGGACTTTTGCCGGTGCACAATCGAATTGCGGTGGAAGGCCCTGCAACGGGTGTTGAAATCCCCCCAGCACAGCACTGGTGCCCAGCTCCCAGCCATCATAGACCTCCAGTGCAAGCGGTGTCTGCATAGGGTGAGCAGCATCATCAGGGATCCTTTACATCCATGTCAAACTGTTTGCCCTACCCATCAGGCAGCTGGTTCAGGTCTTGTTGTTCCCGCACCAGCAGGCTCAGGGATAGCTTTTCCCTACTACTGTAACCCTGCTTAACTCTGTACTCAAACCTAACCACACACACCCGCCCACAGCTTAGTACTGCCTCTCAGGGACCTTGTTCCACTCTCTTTGCACTAATGGACTGTGACATTGCATTGCAAATTCTGTTAAGGACGTTTTCAGTTGTCACATCTACGTCTACCTCAGGAACCTCATTGCTGCTATCCCTGCATTTCAGTTGCTCATGCTACCTTGCACCTTCAATTCACCTTCACTGCACATTTAAAATTGTCATTTGTACTTGCATATGCCTTCACTGCACATTTATACATCCCACTTACAACACACATTGTTCTTCATTGTTTCACTTGTACATTCTCTGCAATCTTCTATATGCACTTCTGGTTAGATGCTAACTTACTTGAACTTGTTCAATGACAATTAAGTTGAATCTAACCTAAGAAAATTTAGGAGTAGCTTCCGACAATTCTCTGAATGTCCTTGAGTGACCCAGCCAAAACTTGAACCACATGGAACATCTATAGGGGGATCACAGTTCACTGACGCTCCCAATCCAAACTGACAGAGCTTTGGATGTGCAAGAAAAAATGTGATAGTGTCCAAATTCAGATGTGGTAAGGAAATATGTGATAGTGTCCAAATCCAGATTTGGTAAGGTATACTCAAGAAAACTCTTAAGCTCTGAGTGCATCTTTTCATATTGTATAATCAATTATAATTAAGTATATAAAACAACAAAATGTGGAATGTATTGTGACCCCTTCACTTTCTCCAAAGTATAATTGGAATATAAAGTTGAAACTAATAAGTAGCTGGTCAAGTTGTTGCACACAAAAATCACTTGATTCCAGCCCACAAAACCTCCCTGTTTAGCTGGCAGTACATGCCCACTTAAATTGAAATTCTACGGAAATTATAATAAAATAAGACACATTTCACTATTACTTTACTCAATCTGAGTGTAAAAGGGCCCTAGGACCATGAGGCCCTAGGGAGACAAGAGAGGGATGCCCCCTGCCCTCTCTCTTATGTGATAGCACAAAAGAGGAGCTTTTGCGTCACCCCACATTCATGCAGGACATTTAGCCTTCCCCACTTGTCTTTGTTGGTAATCCAGCCCCCCATAGTTCAGTCTCTCAAAGCGAAGGTCCTGTGTTCTGTAAAGGCACAACATGGCCAGGGGAGCATTAAAAGTTATTTGGCGGAGAGAAAAAAATAGAAAGATCTATGAACACCCTTCCATCACATTCCAACACCTGTTTCAAATGGGCTTGCTCTTTTCATTTAGACAATAAACACTGGATTCCTTTGCAATTACAACAACTTCTTGCCCTACTGTACTATTTATGTATAACAGCTGTTCTGACATGGGATTGGCTTATGAAAGAACATTGTTTTATTTGTTTTAGTGCACATACGATCCAAATCCTGCAATACAAGACCATCAGGAATTGCTGTTATTAGATACAGATTTTACAAACATTGAAATACAGCCAGGGCTACACATCATGAATTGTACTCACAATTGAACATGCTTTATTAGAATTAGATTTGAAATATATTACTAAACAAAATGTTTTAATAAACAAGAATTGCCCGGCCAAGAGACTAGTGAACAACTGAGCAAAATATTTAAGTAAGGCCCAGCAGATGTAATTAAGAGCTGTCTAGATTTCCACACTCGCTGGCTACATCTTCATTTGAAGAGGTTTTTCAATGGGTTTTCAGACGTTTCCTTAATTAAAGTACAGTGGACAAAGTAGGCCACGCACTAGTCCCTCAATGCCAATAGTCATTGCTTGTCTGAAAAAAACTCTCTCTACCTCTGGCAGTGAGCCAATAATATTCAGAATGGAAGCTTAATACCCAGCAAGCTGACAGCTGCATGGATTAGCTCCCCTTGCTTACTGTCATTGATGCCCCTGGATTGTGCCTTTTCCTGTAAAAGTGGCACAAGGTCAGGTCAGGTGCTTCTGCTTTTGAAGTCTTAATACCTTTTTCACCCAGCCTTAAACCCAACCATTTTACCATATATTCCTTGTGGCAACGGACCTAGCAATGAACAGTTCAGTTCTCCCTGCCGCTCAGTGTGTATTGAGCCACAATGCTGAACTGGCTTTTCATAAACTACGAACTTATTATCAGCAGTGACTTCACTTTGCTTACTTGGGTAAACCAATTTTTTATTTTAACAATGACCCATAAATTACTAGATTGTTTACATTCCCGGACAAGAAAACATTTAAATAAACTGTGTTGTTGTATAGACAAGGCCGTTCAGCGGCAGAACTTAAATGACTGCACATGATGTTAAAAAGACGTACTGCTAATTTATAATACATGCTTGAATGAGCATTGCGGTCAAGCTGACTTACTAGGTTAACGCTAGCTCTTAAGCTAGAATAGTTAGCTAATGATACACCAGCTAACATAATATATTGATTAGCTGGTTTCATTGAGCTTAATGTGGTAGACATGCTGCATGGGTCACAGCATTACAGGCAGGCAGTTATTTTTGGTGAAAATTCACTAGATAACAATGTTAGCCAGCAGCTACAAACATAGCAATAGCTGCTAGCTAGATTTGGTGGTTTGAATGATTCAGTGCCACTGTGCAATGTTTGTGCACTATAATTTTCAACTGCCTATTGTTTCAATTGATTTCAAAATTGGAAAATGTGTATAAGAAAAGAAACCTTTCTGTTTTATACTTCTGCTGTGGGAAAATGTTCTGCTTTCCAACTAATTTCCACACCAAACACTGGCTGTACTCAATGTAGATAATTTGCTGTAGCATTGGATCTCTCCTTCATCCAAATGCGTGACATTTGTCACTAACCTGGCATCACTTTTTTACACCTTGATGTTAAATAGTTCTTGGAAGTAATCTAAACAGTAATAACAAACTTTTGTTAACCCTAGCCCCCGCTAGATAAAAGTCTATTGGAAGTAATAGAGGAGTGTGAGCATGTTTGTTCATGGCTAAATCACTAATATTAAATTATATTATCTCTAGATTGTTAGCCAGCAGCGGCTAAACATAACTTACGTTTGTAATAGTTGTCCAGGTATTACAGATAGTCTTGGCTAATAAACCACAATCCAGTTGAAGAGCATAATGCATAAAGACAGTGGCAAGTAATGTGAGAGAAAAAAAGCAAAGAAACATATTTGAGAAGTGATTTCATGTTGGCACTGCTTCATAATATATAGATATACACCCAAAACAGTAAATATATTTTCATTCTGCCACACTCACTGGTAAAACCAATTATTACTCTCTTCCCAACTTCCCTTTCCTCTTGACCTCTAGGGCCCATTCTAGCCCTCATTTTACCCAAATGAAACCTACTGAGGATGTAAAGACAACTGTCAGAAGAGGCTTGTTGTATTTCTAGTTACAGCATCTGTGGTGGGACTTAGAACAAGACAACTGGTTGAATGCATAAAATCCTTGATGATAAATTAGGCAGATTTCTACATTAGCCTGATTTCTACTTAAACATACAATGGCTCTCAAAAGCATTAACCCTCCTGTTACACATTTTATTGTGTTACAACATGTTTTTGCCACTGATCAATACAAAACGGATCTAAGTGAAAAATGAAATCTAAAAGTTGTCACAAATAAATTACAATTAATCATGTCATTAAATAATTGCATAGGGATTCACACCTTTTAGTCAGTATTTCGGAGGCACCTTTGGGAGCGATTCTAGTCACGAGTATGTTTGTACATGTAGACACAGCCATTTTGGCCTATTCTTCTTTGCAAATTGCTGAAGCACCTTCCAGTTGGATGAGGAACTTGAGTGAGCAGCAATTTAAAAATCTTTCCACATTTTCTCAATAGGATTGCAGTCAGTGCTTTGACCATTTTTTATATATAACAGTGTGACTTTGGCTGTATGTTTGGTGTGGTTGTCCATTCCAATCATTTATAACGGACTTTGCTGTGCTTGGGGTGATATTCACTTTGAAATGTTCTCACACACTATCTCTGATTGGTGCTTATTCTGGTTATGCATTGAATGTTCCTTTGTCTTCATTATGTCCTTTCTATTAGGAATTGTACTAAACAACTTTTAGACCTCCCAGAGACAGGCGTATTTAACATGAAATCATGTGAACATTTGTGGGAAATGGATTGTAGAAATGCATGTTGGACAATATAATCCAAAAACAAAATTGAGCAATAATTAAATAAAGTTTTGTCTGTATACATTTTGTCCTCATCCAGTCCTTTAAGACTACACAATGTTTCATATGTGCCACAAAGCAGAGCAAACCGTAAAATAATAAACAAAAAACAAATTCACAACATGCAGTGTTATAAACATTCAGAAAAGTGTAAGGACTTACAGTACCGTGTACACATTTACAGCTAATATCTGACGTTAATATCTGACTTAACTGAACTGAGACATTAGGTTTCATAAATGTGTAACCATAACCAGTTTGCTGCAGTCAGGTGTCCAATAAGAGAGGAAAACAAATATTTTGGGGCGCAACCATGACAATTTCAAGGTAATTGATTATTTTTTCCTATGTGCCATTTTACTGCTTATACATTCAATTCAATGGGTTAATTTGGTCATTGTGTGAATTGTATATTTGTAATGGTGACATCCATTTAAGGACTATAATCTGAGTTTTAATCACTCAGACTTTTTCCATTCATGGCAAGCGTTAGCAAACCTACTGTACCATTACTTTATTTCCCCCGTTTTTAGCAATACATATAAAATGCATAACCATTACATCCACTAAACGGATCTCCTTTAATATTTCAACTATGTCTTTAAAGGGTGAAAACCACTGAGAGCTTTTTCCTGTTTTTGCTTTATGTATTTGTCCAGGCCCTCAATCCTAGCATAACGTTACACCTTTGTTTGACACTAAAATAGGAGGAGCTGTCTAGTAAATGTAGAGGATTTGTGCGTGGGTTTAGGTGGCTAGGTAGGTAGTTACTCAATATTCTAATAACAACGTTGCTAAGAAGATAATAAGTTCTGACATTATCCACACATGGGCAGATGGTTTAGGCCACAAAAGTTTTGTGCATTTAACATTAAATATATTATGCAAAAGCCCTTCAGGCATGAAGGTGGGGTATAAATTATACATATGCCTAGCCCACTGAGACCGAACATATAATGTGCATTTTGAAATCTCTTCTCTGGTCGTTGAAATAGTTTGCTTTTGTTTGCCATTTTACTTTACATTTTTTAACCGTTTAGACACTCAGCAATCAAGAAGCAGTCATGCATGGAGTGATTTCGTAGTCCAGTGTACTATAGCCATTATCAATCACATCAGCAAATCTTAGATACGATGCAGAACCTGTGCCATCAGAAAGTTGCTATGTTTGCACATTTTGGGATTCAGGGAAAACATGAGATAGGCCAATCATTTACCATAATTTGCACTTTTTGAGGTAGGCAAATCGGTTAAAACCCTATATTTGAAAGTCATCTTTAAATGCTTTATACATCCTTCCTAATCTCATGTTTTATTTCTGTTTCTTAAATCATTGATAAGCAAAATGAATGCTAGTATGGCACGGCATTTTGCCAAATTTGAAAAGTAAGCGATACATAACTTACGCAATACATTTTTACAGAACGAGAACATATACATGACAAAATATGCACGTTATTATAGGCTATGCTTCAAATTGTAGCCGATAGCGTATGCGTACTTTGTCCGTCTTTTCCTAATAGCGCGCACTAACTTTGACGGTATGTGTAACATAACAATATATGATTGGGTTGAAAGAGAAGTTGTCTATTTAAAGCCAAAAAAAGTCAGAAACGTACTGTACTGTAAAATAATAACACTTAAACTCACTTCAAATGCAGTTTGGCTCGGTTGGCGTCGTCAGAGACAGGACAGATGACACATTCCGCGTGAGCCTTCCGAAAATGATCACGTTTTAAATATGCCTCCAAAGTAGGAAATGTGTTGGCTACACTTATCTGTAGACAAACGCTGCTTCATGTGCTTGAATACGGTGTCGCAAGTTATTAAAAAGTTAACTTCTTGCAAGAAGACCAATTTTCCTTACATTATTGGCAATGGGAATCAGCATACGGATAAAAATATATGTCACGTTTTCCATTTACTACTAAATCGCCGTCCTCTGAATACTCCGAGATGGCAAATCGAGTCAATAATGGCAGGTGTTACGGACTATTTCTTTTTCCACTGGTCTCTGACTCTGAAGCCGCTAGTCCCATTCTCTCTCTGTTTAACCAGTCAAGCGTGTCACAGTTAACTACCTCAATGCCAGGCAGAGTGAACTGTCACATTTCGTCCTTCAAGAGGTAGATGCTTTGTTCTGTATAATTTTTTATTGTTTTGCAGTTGTATTTCAATGTTTATAAGCAAAGCACATGTAAACAAAAAAGCAATAACCTCCAAACATTGTTAAAAATATAATGTTTACATTATGATTTGTCTGCCCTGACTATGACTGTTTCTAAGTGGCTACTTTCCTCCAGACCAATGCCATAGCTTTTTTTACCGAAACAGGGGCGTGGTTCTCTTTGTTACCGTTTGAACTACTCATTGACACTTCTAGTTAGACATTGCTCTGTTGTCCCTGCTTACGGATTTTTAGATTAAGTTGACAATGAAAGAGACGAGTAGGGAGAGAGACTGGCATGTCCACTGAGTTCATGCTGTGAAATCTAAGAAAGATGTTGCTGCTTTCATTGTTCATGTGGCAGTGCAGGGCACTGGGAAAAGCCAGTGTCTGGGAATTCCAAAGATTCTTACAAAGCTGTCCAGCTTCTTGGCATACCACATGAGAAGAGAGAGACAAGGCAACCAATTAAGACAGTGTTCAAATAAGGCCTAAGACATTCCTTTCCTGCCTGTATACTGTGAAAACAATTAGCAGATTTTATTGGCAGTTGTTTTATAGTAGAATAGGATTACGACCTTAGTCAGAATTCTTCCTTTATGATTAATTGAAAGACAATGACAAAACAAGAAGGGGTAGCTTCAGCCCAAAACATGGCAACCATAGTATGGGAATTGGTTGTGTTGAAAGACGTGGGAAAAGGAAAGTGTTCTCCGATGTGCAGTAGAGGTCAAAGAAATGCACAAAGTGTGAGATAAGGGATAGGGGTCTACTTATTCTCCTGTCTCTCTGGTTGTTAAAATATCTATTAAATAATTTACAATGGTTCGGTCCATGGACCCCATTGGGGATCGGGCTTTTCAGAATACCAGGACAGCCTGGTAAAATGGAATTTTTATGTACCCCCTCAGCCTTTACTATCTACCCTTCCAGGAGGAAATGTTCCAGTGTTAGCTGTAATGCTCTCAAATGTTATTTCTTTAAGTATAACAAATTCTTCACCCTAATACCGGAAAGTACATTAATGTCATGGAACAATGTTTGACCCATTACCTGAAATGTCAGTGTGGCAATTATTATTTTGGAAAGTTTAGGAGATAATTTAAAATGGATGTTATAGAGAACACATGTAACAATTGAGCTGGTGACGAGAAGTCAAACATGCTATTATGGCAAAATGTGATATGTGCCAACTGAGGATCCAGACTTTAATAGTTATACTGCCACTGCCAAATGAGGTTAAAGAGGAAAACATAGTGCTATGTGGATGTTTTTCAGCGACAGGGATTGGGAGATGGTAAGGATGGAAGTAAGGGTGAATGGAGCAAAATAAAAAGAGGTCCTTGAAGAAAAACAGATTTAGAATGGATAGACCTCAGACCTAAGCAAAAATGTGACTGCCAAAGGCCCTTCTACAAAGTACTGGAGAATTGTTCTGAGTACTTATTTGCATATGTGAGATATTTAAATGTAGAATTTTTTATAAATCATCACAAATTTCCAAAAATAGGTTTTCAATTTGTCATTATGGGGTATCGTGTGTAGATTGATGTTTTTTGATCAAATTTAAGTGGCCTGGATACTTTCTGAAGGCATTGTATATAGATTAGAATATATAGAATATGCATTTATTTGTTCGGACTACTTGTGCATTACACTGTTTGGATATTAACCGAGTGCAGGTTTTTCCTTTCTCCTATGGCAGGCATGGGAAACTGGAGGACTGAGGGCCACATGCAGTCCCCAACCCCTCTTTGTGCGGCCCTCAGATTAATTTAGAAAACAGCAAAATTATATATACACAAAACATTTATATAAAAACATATATGATGTTTGACCATACATTTTTTGTAAAGTTGGTATTGGAAACAAAACATGAAATAGGCTAGATTTTTTTTTGTGCATGTTTACACAAAACAGTAATTTCAGGGTCTCAGAAAGCTGTTGTGTTTTCTTTCAAAGTGTAACTGAAAGTGTGCTGATGTTTGAGCCATAAAACACTTGATTATACCTATTACAGAAGTCTCTGTACAAGCCAAAATGTCAAAGTTGTAAAATAGCCATAAAACCTTCAGCGTTCAATGGGTTAACACATTTAATAACACAGCAGCAAATGGACTGAATCCCCAGAGAGATGAGCATGGAAATGGCACATTAATATATAAAAATTGCCCAGATATATTCATAAACTAGAATAAGACCTAGTGTAAATTTCAATGCATTTGTTAATAATTACATACAATACATGGATGTGTGTGCTCCAAGTGTGTGTGTGTGTGTGTGTGTGTGTGTGTGTGTGTGTGTGTGTGTGTGTGTGTGTGTGTGTGTGCCTTGGCTTGCTCCTCCAGAGGCCGAGCAAAGAAGCCCTCTGGTGGTCGCTGATCCTCTGGGATTTGAGGCTGAAGTGCGCCTCCTTCCTCCTTCTCCTAGTTTGTCATGAGTTGAGGGACAGGAGCACCTCATCATCCTCCTCAGACCCCTGTACTCCGGTTCCCATGGCTGCAGGGGCTCTCCCTCAATCCCCCACCAGTGTAGTGTCAGGGACTCACCTTCCCGCCCAAACGAAAGATCACACAGCCCCCCCCAAAAAAACTACCTGCTGGGTCTTCTGGGCCATTTGTCAGGCCTGCCCCTTGGATCACCACTGTGGAGCTTGCTGGGGCAATGCCACTGCCTTGGATCCAGGTGTGGATCCAGATCAAGGCCATGAAGGTACTGCTACTCTGAGACGAGTTCCTTCCCTCCAAGGAGTTTGAACGCACCCAGGACCATTCTATCATGGTGCACGTGAGACAGGACACATGGAGCAGAGTGAGAGTGTATCATCCTATTATTTATCTCCAACAAAAATAACAAAAGAAGAGGCACACCGCAGGCTGAAGGCTGAAGGCAAACACCAAACAATGACCAACAAATTAGCACAGCACTAAACCAACTTTAATAGGATCCCCAATCAGAGGCAATTGGGAGCAGTCAGGCCCTGACTGTGTCCTCCAGACACATAGAGATGCCTAGAGGCACCCCAGCCTGAACCTGACACCATCTTAGAGTTTTGTCATATTGTAAAACTGATTAAACCGTACGATCATCACCCAGGTATACATTATGCTAAGGACAATAAAAGGCCCTTCTAAAACATGCAGTTTTCTCACAAAATGCCACAAGTTTTGTGATTAGTTTTGAGGCTGAAGTTTCAAGTTTTGAGACTTACAGCATACATTTCCACCAGAGCTGTTGCAAGAAAACATAATGTTAATTGTTGTATTCTCAATTATTTAAAATCTGTATTTGGGCTTATTGAACTAATTTTAATTAACTGATTGTCATAGATGTATTGTAACTCAGTGAAATCTTTAGAATGATTGCATGTTGCATTCATATATTTTTCAGTATTTGTACTGTATTTATGATCTTCCTTTGCTCATTCTAATTGAGTGTCTACGCACCTGGCCACTCTAAGGTCTTGAATGGGTCTAGGACTGGAAGGAGTAGAACTTGCCAAAACATTTTCTTCATACACTCTGTACAATTTGACTTCCTGAACCACAGAGCATGTGAGTTTTACAGGTATTGCTTTACAGATTCTTCCACCCAAACCAAATCTCCTAATCTGCTTGCATGTACTTTATCTAAGACGAACTTCACCCAAGATGTTTTGGTACTGTCCTTATGGCTACACTTTTCAGAGTACTTACTATGAGCCTTTCCCTCTCCTCAGACATTGCTGATGCTTGACAGATTTTTAAATGCCTGGATAGGTATTTTAAGTTTAATCTAACCACATGTTACAGCAATCTGTCAGTTGATGACAGGGGAGCATGACTGACCCCTCTCATTAAAACCAGAAATGTTAATGGCTGACAATGGTATTGCTAACATTGTCGGCAGAAAATAGGATCCCTCATTAGGGAAAAGGGAAAGGGATATTTGTTAGTTTGCATACACGGTCCAACCAAGATTTGGCTTCTGCATTTAATCCATCCTGTCCAAGTTAGAAAGGTGCAATGAGCTGCCACAACAAGCACTCAGAGAGCAATTAAGGTTAACTGCCATGCTCAGGGACAGAACTACATCTTAATCCAACTACTATGGCTTCATACGTGCTTTTGAGTCATCACATAGGAATGAATGGTGTCACGTGATCTATGGTTTCGTCCATGTGTTACAGTCGTTGGTGAAAGATACACTCAGTGACGTGGCACATAAGCATTGTTTGATGCATGCAACAGCAACTGTCCAGCCCTTTCTCTCTGCCCTCTGTTTCCACATTCACACGGGCGTCTGTCAAGTCTCCCACAGCTTAGGGAGTCAACATTTTTTAGGTATATGAGCTTATTAGACTCCACTGATACCCCTTCCAGCGATTGCCCAACTATGCAGCCACTACTGAGTGAAGTGGAATCATAATACACCACGTAATGTTGAAGTTGCACAGTTTCACATAAGAGAGTGGATAGGCCAGTGTAGTTGTGACAAGCATTTGTGTTAATTTTGGATTTCAAGACTTGACATGAAAAAGGTGAAATACCGTACATTCTAGTATAAATATCTCTTATTGATGTTTATAGGAATTCCAACCACAGGATGCATTAGTTCGTTTCTTGCTTGTTTATATTATGTAAAGTAAATTACTTGTCACACTGTGGAAGTTACCAAAAGGGGTTTCCTCAGGAGCACTTGGAAGACAATAGAAGATACCTTGAGGAAGTTGATAGTGGCGTGGGGCTGAGTAGTTTACTAATCAATATTTCTTATCCTCATGCCACAAACTCACAACTGTGGTAGGTGGGTGGTTTCTACATTTGAAATTGAACCACACACAAAATTATTCAAATTAGACTACTTTTCCATTTGAATCCACAAGAACATAGAGGGATAGCTGATAGGCCATGGCATCATTATGCACAAACATTGAAAACATGAGACACGGATCTAAAAAGTCCACACTGATCAAGTTACGTAAAGACTGCTCATTCTGTCTCAATGGTGTATGGAATTAGGTGTTTTTTGGAGGCGGACCTAAGTAGCAAATGTTACAACTATATGTCACACAAGGTAAGGGGCTTGAGCTTATTGAACATGTCCCAGACTATTGTATGTTATAGCTCCAACCATGTATCCAATGTGCATGGCATTGCATGGGACAGTGTAGACCAGTGCCAATTCCTGTTCTGCCAAAAATCTCATTTCTACACAGCACCGTCACACTGGAATTTTATCTTTCAGTTTTCCACAGTTGGAAATGAGGAATTATAACCAACATTAACAAATACAGTAGCGTTCCAACAATTATGTTGTTAATTGATAAAATTTGACAATTCATTAGTCTTTGCATGAGTAACTAATGGGCTCTTTGGTGTTCATTCAGGTTGTGTGACAGAGTTTCCTGAGCTTGAAATGAACAATATCCCTTACAAAAGGCACAACAGGAAACATAGATTTGACCTTCCAACTCTGTGTGAGTGTTCTCTCACAAACTCCTACACACCACCTAGTGTTGAATCAAATGTCAATGTGCTTTGGCCAAAAAAAGTCAAATAAATACATCTCTTTGACTATGACATATCCTGTTTTGTGGGCCTCCAGGATGATACTTACTCTGACAGCCATTTTAAAAGTCAGCAAATTGCTTTAACCGATGCAAGCAAAAACATATATGCAAGTAATCAAGGCTTGATTTTTTAAATTAAGATAACCAAATTGAAAATGAACTCTTTATGTTGTCTGATTTTATGATAAACACTCCCATTCTTTGCAGGGGATCTAGCAGGGGATAAAGTTAGCTGAAGTTTGTAATATCTGTTTAAAGAATCATGGATTAAAGTTTCTCCTGGACCATGGAAATGAAAATGTATTTCAATATCAGGATGTATTCTAAAGTCAGTCGGTTAACTCTTGGAATAGCTACATTCTATCTATATTCATGGGCGTTTGCTAACATTTCCACAAGATAAATAGTATTTCGTCAGAAATAAATGCACTGTCTGAATGCTACGTAACCCCTGAGCTGCTTCAACAAGCCTACATTATGTGAAATCTTATCTCAAACACCATTAAGAAAGCAAAATGTTTTTGCATGAGACAAACGCTAATGGATGTTACTATAATGTTCTGCATAAATTAGCTATGCCCCGACTAGGCAAAGATGCCATGCTGATTTGATAAATCGGCTCCCTACAGGATCCCTTCAGCTGTCACAAACAAAGCACTACAAAATAAATCATTATTGCAGTTGAATAACAATAACAAAGTCATAACTTGCTTAAAGGCCTATTGGAATTGGAAACATTTCCTCCAAAACATACTAATGATAGTGCTAGGCTTGCAGAGATGGAATGGGGAGTCAGGAACATCTGTCCAATGCAACGATAAATCTACAGCATGACAACTTACTGTGTTCTAAGTGTAGGAGATTGTAGGTTATAACTCATCAATGATATACGTTCTTTAAATTTGGTACAGTTTGTTCTCCAAGATAACACTTTAAAAGACAGAAAAGCAGAAATGTACAAATGTACATACATTAGTTATTTCATATATTTAAGTGTCTATAGTACAATGTACAAGTGCTGATCACATAATTAGATGATTATAACTGACATTTAATGAAACCCCCAAAATCAGTATCTCAGAAAATTAGAATATTGTGAAAAGGTTCAATATTTAAGACACCTGGTGCCACACTCTAATCAGCTAGTTAACTCAAAACACCTGCAGGAGGCCTTTAAATGGTCTCTTAGTCTAGTTATGTAGGCTACACAATCATGGGGAAGACTGCTGACTTGACAGCTGTCCAAAAGACGACCATTGACACCTTGCACAAGGAGGGCAAGACACAAAAGGTCATTGCTAAAGAGGCCGGCTGTTCACAAAGCTCTGTGTCGAAGCACATTAATAGAGAGGCGAAGGGAAGGAAAAGATGTGGAAGAAAAAAACGTACTAGCAATAGGGATAACCACACCCTGGAGAGGATTGTGAAACAAAACCCATTCAAAAATGTGGGGGAGATTCATAAAGAGTGGACTGCAGCTGGAGTCAGTGCTTCAAGAACCACCAGGAACAGACATACGCAAGACATGGGTTTCAGCTGTCGTATTCCTTGTGTCAAGCCACTCTTGAACAAGACACAGCGTCAGAAGCGTCTCGCCTGGGCTAAAGACAAATGGACTGGACTGCTGCCAAGGGGTCCAAAGTTATGTTCTCTGATGAAACAAAATTTTGCATTTCGTTTGGAAATCAAGGTCCCAGAGTCTGGAGGAAGAGAGTAGAGGCACTGAATCCATGTTGCTTGAAGTCCAATGTAAAGTTTCCACAGTCAGTGATGGTTTGGGGTGCCATGTCATCTGCTGGTGTTGGTCCACTGTGTTTTCTGAGGTCCAAGGTCAACGCAGCCATCTACCAGGAAGTTTTAGAGCACTTCCTGCTTCCTGCTGCTGATCAACTTTATGGAGATGCAGATTTCATTTTCCAACAGGACTTGTACCTGGTTTAAGGACCAAAGCTACCAGTACCTGGTTTAAGGACCATGGTATCCATTTTCTTAATTGGACAGCAAACTCGCCTGACCTTAACCCTATATGTCAGAGTCTGATAAGTGGCTATAGGAGACATTTACTCCAAGTTATGGCTGCCAACACAGGTTCACACATTTTTGTACACATGGAAGGAGTTCATGTTAAATAAACTATGAAAATATACCATATGTTTTTTGTTTGTGTCCTTTATTTGGAATGTCATCATTATGTCATCAAAATGACTTATTAGTTAATTTAAATATTTTATACAAAAATAATATCCATCCCTATAGGATTGACTTCATTTCAAGCAGCACCCTTTATAAAACAGAAGTGGTATTCAAATCTGGCTCCGGAAAAATGGCTCCGTTTTTCATTGATTAAGGGGTTTCAGTGGAAAAATGGAGTGGAACTGTCTTCAGGGGCTTTTGAATACCACTGTTATAAAGTATATGTAAAGTACATATGATTGTCCAGTATACTGAAACTAGCCATTTACAAAAGCAGGTTTACTGCATTTCTTTTTAGGCTTTGAGCTATGTTTCAAATGTCTTACACCTTGTTGAGGGCCTTTAATCAACCTCTGAGCAATTATAAACAGCCCACCAACAAGAGATCGAGAAACTGATGAACTCAAGTTATCATCTGTCTCCCCCAGGCTGCTCAATACAAATATCATGACATCAAAGTGGTGGAAAGTCCTGGGCTGTTAGACGGGATGAAGAGCTGTGGTGGGATACTCCCATCCAGTACATAGGAAACCAGTTAATGAATTGGGTTCAGATACAGTGTCTTCTCTATCAAAGCAATTGTGGCACCGTCATAGAGGAATCAGTCATGCAATTTCTCTGAACAAAATCCTTTGAAAATCTTTACAATCGTTATAGGACTTTACACAGTACCAGACATGAATTCCTTCATTGTTTGTGTTATTAGCAAAGTCAAGGGAAAAAAATGCTATTTTGAAGCCTTTAGTTTGAAGATTGGGTTTCAAAGGGCAGGTACATTCAGACTAAATTGTCTGAGATTAAGCATGCCCTTTAACCCACAATCTGTAAAAGCAAATCACTAAGAGTTGTAAAATGACAAAAACTCTGTACAATTTACTGTCACCAGGTCAGGCAATATCTATCTTTGAAAAAGGATAACGTAACCACACGATTTATTCAAATATTATTTATACAAATTTATACACAAACACACTTTAAAAATCTAATTATTTTTACTTTTAATACTTTTAATGTTTTGTAGGTGGCATTGCTAAGTGCAGGTTAGAATGTGAATAAGAGGTATAGTATATGTGCAACTCATTTTGAAGTACAAATGTGAATCATTGCATCAAATCAGTTTGTCATTGATTTGGGCTAACACATATTATTTAGCAGCTGCATTGAACAAATGCCAGGTAGTTTTTAATCTCTGCTTTTGTTATTTTATTGTTATAAATTTAAAGATTGTTTTTGAGAACCTTGAACAGACAAGCTCTAGTACGGATTTATGACTCAATGTCTGGAAAGTTGAAACATGTCACTTCCAGAGTCATTTCTCTCTGGTTCTGTCAAAAATATCTTGCCTAAGGCCCTTCTTTGAGAGCTATCAGGTTTGTGGATGTAAGATTGTCAGTGAGAGATAAGACACAGACACATTACAGACTTGAAACTAAATATGGGGGAAATGGGCATTGGGAAATGTCACAAAATATCAGTCTTTGAAAAGACGGAACAAAGAACATGCAATGACACCTACTCATGGAAATATTGAGATTTTGCCGTGTTCACTATATACCCCAGCATTTACTACAGGAATAAGACAAATATCTAGGGGAGACTGGGTTGTTGTGACAGGATTTGGGTGCAACAGTGCTTGTTAGTCAAAATCAGTGGGGGGTAGTCTTATATGTGCTCAATTCGGGTCATGATCACAATCCTCTAAGGTGAGAGGAACCTTTCTATTTTTTATGAAAGAAATTAAATATTTAAAGCATTGCCAGTTCATAAATCCTTCTAAAAAATGTGAGTTTAATAACATTATTTTATTAATTGAAAAAGTCCAAGACTGGATCTTTTACATGCATTTCCAAACTGTCTTCTGAATAAACAAATGAATTTGGGATCATTGTCATATTTATTTTGCTGTTGCCTGTGGTATGGAGTGGGAATGTATCTTGGTACAAAAAGTAAAAATATCCTCCTTTGCATTTTGGCTTTATTCTTCTCACTGGCTATTATCTTAATGAGATATGCTATTAAGAAAGACCAAATTAGGTTAATCCCAATTCCTCAAATCCAAGTCTAGTCATGAGCCCTATGGTTAAGTCTTGTCTGACTCCAAGTCAATGACAGCAATAGTCCAGTCATGAATCAAGTCACAAGTTTCTATGGATGAATGCCTGTGCTCAAGTCCTGATCAAATGGCTAAAGTCTGGGTCACTGGGTCCACCTTAATGCAAAATAATATTTACACATTGTAATGGCAAGATTATTTTCATCTTTACTATATCATTGCTATGCCAATTTTGTTTATTTTTCTCTGTCGCAAAAAGTTTTAATATAGGCTGTTGTCTGTGTCAGTGTTAATTCATTCTATCGAATAAAACATCCTAGTTGCATAATAAGTTGTCACAAAAACTGGGACAGTAGTTTGGCAGAATGAATACCCACCATGCCCAGGCTGTTACATGACTGAACAATATGTAGCCTAACAAATGTGAAAGAACTCTGAAAAGTGGAAAGGTGTGAGGGGTTTAGCATGACATATTCAGTGATGTGCTGTAACTCAGCATTGTGAATCCATCTTTTGGACCATTAACACAGGCTGAACTATAGAAAACCTTAGCAATGAATATGTATTTTTGCCATTCTTTGACAGTCGTGCCCTTTTACACCTTGCTAAGGTATTTGGTGTTCAAATACCTATAAATGTATTCATAAATGTATTCATAAAGTTTATTACATGACTTGTCACAAATATGTGACAGTCAAATTTGTATGATGTTTTACATTACATTAGGGTATTACAATACAGCACTAAAATGTATAATGTGTAAAAATGTTAGTACAGAGTACAAATATCATGCACCTTTCCTATGCATTACAACCTGTTAAAATAGGTTTAAGTAATAACAGCACGTGTCAGCAAGCTTTTTAGAGCAACTCAGTCAGTTGTCTGTCAAGTTCAACCCATAGATGTTTAGTCTTCTTCACAAAGTAGCGGCCTCTACATAATTGATCAGTCTTGTGTGCAGCCCTCTTTCTAAGGAGTAATCTTGGTGAACGGATGACAACTTTGATGGATTTGTCTTGGCTAATGGAGATAGCGGAGTAGCAGTTGTTGTTTCCTCGTCATTCTTGAACCATTACTTTTGTGATAAATCGCACGCATGAACTTGCTAGCTACTTCACATTCCCAAAGAATCACCTACCATGTGATTGCAGTTCAATCAATAAGGTCCCAGGAATGTTCAAGCTTGCCCAAGTGGCCAGTATTCTGTCTGGGCCACTGGGCACACCCATAGCTACTTCACAAGATTATAGCAGGTTTAGCACAATGTTTGTTACTTTTTTCTTTCAAGGGACATAAGACACCAGTATATCACATGAAAACACATGAATCTGTGAATGCAATTACAAGTGATGTGCACATGAACAAGCCTACTGAATAGAAATATGTACAAACCAATCTGGATATATCAGTATTTCCATACATCATAAACCCATGGGAAAAACTATTCCTCCAAGTACATTTTCAAGCAAACATTGTGATCAGCTCAAACTGTACTTACCTTCCTACACTAAGCTATGCAATCTGATAAGGTGTGCTTTTGTCAAACTGTAAATGAAAGTGGTCCCCAACAGGAAATACAATTGGATGTTATTTTTATTTGCAGCCTTTTATTGTAAATGCAGACTCCATAAAATATACATTGTGGCAGAGATACCTTGATGGCCAGGATCAACTGAAAACATGAAGTAGGTAATGAGCACCTGCATAGATGTTTTAAAGGTGCCACTTTTTACGGAAATGCTTTAAATGATAGACCTGGGAAAGGTATCTGGTTCCTCTGAGGTGTGCCAGGGGCAAGGAGCCATGATAGTCTCATATTATACACATTAAACCTGTACAATGCAGTTCCATGTACTTTTCTTTAGCAATAAATATAGATATAAAAACAGCCCAAAAAACTGCCAAATTCATAAATATTGACGACTACTTGCTCTGTTTCTAATTTGACTAAGTATAATTTAATAATATTGTATAAACACTGTGTAGCTACATTCCCTAGGGAACATATGCACATCCCTACATTCTTCCTCACAGCGGTAGAAATCAGTCAGTGCTAGAAAATGAACATCTGTGGACGTATTTTAGATCCTCTTTAAAAAGTTTTCGGATGATGAGAAGGGTGATGTCATAGCCTTAAGGGGAAATTCATCCAACGTTGGGATGCCAGGATGATGAAGCATTTTGACTGCTCTTTTTGGAGGCGCAGGACAGTGAAAACACCACAGTGACTTAGGAGTACTTGAGATAAGATTTTTCCTAAATAAAGAGCATACAGTGGAAGCGAAGCCTTCCCTTTAGATGAGAATGAACCACATTTGCTAGATGCCCATTCATCACGTAGGGCAGGTCATCTCAGACCTTGCCACCAAACCCATTAAACCTATCTAGAATGGCACAGTTCAACTGGTGTTTAACATCAACAAGTTCCCCCTTTTGCTGATAAATAACTGAGTAAAATATATTTTACCACTACAAAATGGTGTGGTTGTTCCACCCAGCTATCTTAAATGTTTGCACTAACTGTCAGTCACTGTGTCTGCTATATGACAAAGGTATATATAAAACATACATTTTTATGCCAAATTCAAACAGTTCAAAAGGTCAAAGATCAAAAGCTAGATTAAAAAAAATATATAAAATAACATTCCTCCCTTTTGCAAGAAACTGTACAAATGAAGAACATAACTGATGTGTTTCACTATAAAAATTCTGAAGTGATAGATAAGTAGTTAAATGAGGAAATGTTTTTGTGATGACTGCAACAGCTGATCCAGTTGGAGATAAACAAAAATGAATTTAATGACAGGGTATTTATATCTTATTTTACTCAATGTAAAAGTTGGCTTAGCTAATAATATAACGTTGCAAAAAGTACAATAAATTACCTTTTTTACTGTGTTTTTATTTACAAAATGCCCCCCAAAGATTGGAAAATGCATGGCCATTCCAGACTTGCAGACTTCATGATCAGAGACTATGTTTTAGCACCATCTGCTGCTGAATGTGATGATGTATACTGTTGATGCTGTAGAGCAGGAGAGGTCAACACTCCTCCTGGAGAGCTACTATGCAGGCTGTTGCTCCAGCCCTGTTATAAAATACCAGAATCGGTTATAGGTCCTGGTGACTTCATTCTCCAGTTTTTTTTCACTCACTGAAAGGGTGTTTATTCAAGGTCCCTCTGGACGATATAAGGAGTAGGGGGCCAGCCATTTCACATGATGATCCCTGAAAAAGTGGTTCATTCTTTTACAATTTAATAAAAAAACATACAAAATAACACATACCTGTGTTAATGTGTTGTTTTACAGGGCCACATTGGAAATACAATTTTGTGTTGTGTTTGTAGGATGTTTTATTTACTAAATAAATAAAAATGTTAAGGATGGGGTTGAGGTTGAATTAAGAAAGCCCATCCAGAGCACATCCAAAGCACAAATACTATACCTGTGGTATTTTTGTCCTTTTCTCCTTTGATATTCTAGTTCATCCACTGTCCAGACGGCCCCTTTTCCTCCCTCCACTCGCACAAAACATTTGTGTAGGCTAAGATTATGACGTACAGCGTTCTGTTGAGGGAAATTAGTACAGCTTGGGTTTGGATTTCAAGGGACAATATTGCTCAAAACTCAAATGTATGAAAATATGAAAATAATAATCAAAGGGAAACTCTGACCTTCCATGTTGCTGTGTTGTGTCGGAAGTAGAAAAACATGGTGGTGAACCAGTTGTAGATGTCATTCAGAGAGCGCTGCTTGTCTGGAGACTCCAGGATAGACTGCAGAGAAAAAGGGTGGACCTTAACGATAGGCTTAAGCACTTAAAATGTCTCAAATAAAAAGTATTGTACAATTAATATTCTATTAATGTCACACTTGGCGGGACAAAAGGGTAGACTAAAGATGTGTTGCAGTTAAACAAAGATATATAAAGTAAACTGTCTAAGTTGCTTAGTGCTGCAGGCACCTGTAGAATAGGCCTGGCACCCCATTAGATCTACCAAGAATAAATAATGAATAATAATGTGTTACCTTTTCAAAATAGAACAAATTCTGTCAACATATTTCTCTCACAGGGAAATCCTATTCTCACAATTGAGCAGTGACTGAGACAGCCAAAACAATGACATGCGTCCTCATGCTGTTGATTGACATTACCTGCAGACTATGAAAACATTGCCTACAGCTATCCCTGGAGCCCGTTTTGTTTTCACTTAGTTGGCACATTTTACCATCTGAAACTTCTTCCGCTAGGAGAATTCCAGGGCTTCAATGTAAAAGTTCATGAACTTCTTTTACCAATGGTTGCTGTATCTTGCTACTGTAGCTTGGATAGGTAGTGCCTCAATTTCATATTCACTCTCAATAGTCACCCTTTTCTTTAGCCAACTGCTCCTTTACACACATTTTCAGTGAGAATTTGAAGTCTAAATCAGACCACTCACCCATCTTATCAGACAGGCGTAGGTGAATGGAGGTCTGATGTTGTTGTATTTGTAACACTCAACACTCGGGACAAGATCTGTGGGACAGAAAATGAAAGCAATCATGCCGGGTTAGTGGGGACATGAGTTGGTGGGGAGAGGGGGTAGTTGGGTCAGTGGTTAGTGGGGAGTGGGGGTAGTTGGGTCAGGGGGTAGTGGGGAGAGGGTTTAGTGGAGAGAGAGTTTTGTGGGGAGATGGTGTAGTGGGTACAGGGGTTAGTGGAGAGAGTGGGAGGTGGGGACAGGAATTCGTGGGGAGAGGGTTTAGTGGGTACAGGGGTTAGTAGAGAGAGTGGGGGGTGGGGCCAGGAATACGTGGGGAGAGGGTTTAGTGGGGACAGGGG